>JAFVLL020030899.1:0-26363 GCA_021397915.2 Tor tambroides
TGTTTGACACACGTGCTTCACAACCGGTCGAACAAAGAATGTTCCCAATAGCGCTTTCAGCGCAGCATCGAGAGTAGCTTTTGATAAGGGAACTTCTTTAAAACAAGAAGGTGAAATAGAAATGAAGTAAAGAATAAAAAGGGTGTAAGGAAGAAAGGTAAGAAATGAAGGAAGGAAGGAAAGAAAGAAAGAAACAAGGAAGACAGGAAGAATTAACGCAGAAGGAAGACAAGAAGGAAGAAAGGAAGTTGGGAAGAAATGAACACAGTAAACATAGGCTGAGCGTCTTTGCCTTAGCCTTCCCCTGGACATGGGGACATGGGACAAAAATGCCCCTGCACAAACAAATTAAATCTATTACGTTTGTTGCTAACAAGGTGAAAATGAATAGAAAGTGTCGACTGTGGCATTAAATTAAGATCTGCTCATGTTATTTCATTTTAGGCGTTTTTAAAGTGTTGCGCATTTTAACCAATCACACACAATTCTGTTGAGCTTAGGAATGCAATGGCCAATCAGAGGCGTTCAGATGAGTCATCGCTGAAACTCATCAGCTTTGAGTGCACACGTGTTCTCTGACTGAATTCCGGACTCTTGCGAATTCTCTCATCATAAACAACAAAGCGCAGATGTACGTACAATGTAAGTAAGAGATTCATTTCACAGTGTATACAGCTTCAGTGATTATAACGAGTTTTTTTTTTTTTTGAGAGTGCTTAAACTCGCGATAGATCAAAGTTAGTGATAATGTCACTTTCTATATACCTATAATTTATTCGCTCTTTGAATAACCATGGAAAGGAAACGTTATATAATTATCAATTTCTAATGTTTTTATTAAATTGTAATCACATTAAATACAAATTTAGTCCCATTAAACATATTTTATTAGTCTACACCCTCTGACACCCTCTGGTTCTTGCCTAAACAGGTTTACGATGTTTAATACATTTGGCTGCTTTTAGCCTTTCCCCCTGGAGTTGGTTCACCCTCCTCCGCCTATACAGTAAAGAAAATGTAACAAGAAAGTACAAAGCTTACGAATTAGAGTCGCATTACTTTGGAGAGATTAAAGGAAAAACGAGAACTCAAAGTGAAAAAGAAGAAGATAGAGTGGAGGAAAGAGTGGGACAGTTAAAAGTGAGATGACAGCTCTCTTGTCAAACAAACAGATATTTAGTGCGAGCTCCTCAGTGGAGCCGACGCTCTGTGTACACACTCTCCACTGCTTCATAATGAGGAACTTTCACTCTTTATAAACAGATGGAGGGAGAGGATTATTCACTGATAGAGAGCTGAGGGGAGTCGGGGTCTCTGTGTATGACTGATCTGAGTTATGTTTTGACAGATTTAGGCTTTCGGGTTGAAGGGAAGCTTAACACCAAGATATTTATGGATTTTTGTGAGATATTTTTGGAGGCATGTGCAGTTTGGCTTGTGGTATGCAGTTTGGTGTTGGTTTATTAGATGGTGATTTTGTTCTAATAAACATCGTAAAGCTGACTGTAGAAGGGAACATTTGGGTAAATAATTGTAAAAAAAAAAATAATAATAATAAACTGAAATATATGCACTATATACTGTTTTAAAAGTCAAAGATTTTTTAAAGACATGAATACTTTTATTCAGAAAATATGCATTAATTTAATTGAAAGTGACAGTAAATTCATTTATAATGAAGATTTCTATTTAAAATAAATTCTGTTCTTTTGATTTTTTTTTATTCATCAAAGAATTCTGAAAAAAAAGTATCACCGTCACAAAAATCTTAAAACTGATGTTTCTTGAGCAGCAAATCAAGCATATTAGAATGATTTCTAAAGGATTGTGTGATTATGAAGAATATATAAATTACATTTTAAAATATATGAACTAAAACAGTTATTTTACATAGTAATAATATAAAGGAAATATAATATTTATTATAATATATAATATTTTACTGCATTTTCGATCAAATAAATGGAGACTTCTTTTATGTGAAGTTTAAAATTGTTATAAGATTTTTTTTAAATAAAGATATTATATATTAAACTTAAAAATTATATAATACTTTAAAATATTATATTTGTCTATAATACTATGTTCTATAATGCTAAGTACTAAAAAGTACTACATATAAGAAACCAAAATCATTGGTTGAAGTGAAATCAGAAACATTTCATTCCTTATTATTAACATCCCTAGTAATGAATACAAATGAACTGTGATGGTTGTGTAAGATGTTCAGGCTATGTCAGTATGAGTGCACTTCTTTGAAGGTGGGATCTAAAGAGAGGTGAGTGTGTATAAATGTGTGTGTGTGTTAATGAGAAGAGAATGTGTGTGTAATCAGTAGCCGTTTCCTGTCTCTCCGTCTGCAAGGCCTCTCTCTCTCTTTGGCCTTTGTTTCAAACTCCGTCCAACAACTTCAGGGAAACTACCGTCTTTGGTGTGGTCAGTGTGTTTGTGCGTGTATAAGTGTGCGCCTGTTTCTGTACTAATCGATATTTCAGGGTACTACAGATGTTGTTCGTCCACAAGAGAGAGAGAGAGAAATGTATCAATGTTAGTTTATGTAAGGAGAGCGTGTTTATGTAAAGTTCGCTGAAGCTTCTTGCATTAGGACTTCATCACTATGAAGTCTAGAGAGAGAGGGAAGTAAAGAAAGAGCAGAGGAAAGAGCTTTGGCGTTGTGAGTAATGCAGAGAACGCGATGAAAGATGGATGAAGAGTTATGCCAAGAGAAAAGATGGAAGAGTGAAATATTGGAGGGATGGAGAGATGACGAAAGAGGGAAATAAAGAGGGAGAGAGAGATGATCTAGTCATATCCCAGTAGTGTTCCATCACCCCAAACTCACAATGAGCATCGATCCACCTGTACCTGAGTGTGTGTGTGTGTCGCTCACAGTTGTCTTATTCGCTCACACACACACACACACATGATTGATCACTGAATCAGTCTCTCCAACATTCAGCCATAAAAGCTATAACTGGCCCTCATAAAAGCAGATTTATCAGGCTAGGCCTGCCCGGTGCCCGCACGCCGCCCAAAAGCATGTGACACCTCCATGATTGGGCTGGAATTGAATAAACCTGCACTATTGACGCCCATGTCTGACAAGTCAATCAGCTCCTGTTCAAACGCACACAAACACACACACAGACTAAAACATGAGGAGGGAATCTCCTGAAAGACTTTTTGGGTTTCTGCATACATTTAATATACAAACAAACTCATAAACGCAAACATGTGGCCATTTGTGTCACAGCGCTTCAGCGTCTTGCTGGGTTAAATATAAACCAACTCTAACTTTGCTCCGCTTTGAAGCTACTGAAAACCAGTGAAGCTCTAAATAGGAGTAACCAAATCTCGCTGCGACAAGTTAATTAGGCCGAGTTGTCTTTTTTATCCTCTTTGAAATGTTGCGTTCGGTTAGTTCTGCTTGCAATTAAACTAAAGGGTGTCCATTTCCTTTTAAACGCTCCTTAGATAAACTCTCAAACATAGCCTTCGGAGAAGTCCTCAGTAAAAGTCGCCCATGCGATAAAGCCTATAGGAATCCAATTGGAGAAAAAGTTCACAGGACTGTAGAGAAAATTGGTCTTTTTTCTCTGAAGCCTACAGTGAGGATCACAGCTAAGTGAGAGGAAATCAAAGAACATAAAGTTACATTAATAGGCTGTGATTTACATTATCTGCACATAATCCCGGTCGGCTTTTTGAAATATCTGAATTCCATTTCTGAATGACGCTTTTATTTGACGATCTTTTAGCACTCGTGATTTTTGCTCGCAATTAAAAAGGTGCGAACGCATTATGGTGGCAGGCCAAAATGAAAATTGCTGCTGCGTGCCTGCTAGCACATCAGTAACACGTGTGCGCCGGTCGCCTCCGAAACACCTGCGTTTGCAGCCTTAAAGGTTTTTTTTTTGCTTTTCAGTTTAAAGGGTGACGCTGAAAAGATTGCGTCGCGCGCTAAGTGCCTCTTACATGCGTGATTATTACAACATAGACCTGACTGTTTTAATGGCCACAGGAATTTCATTTCCCGCTCGGTTTAAGACACCGAGCGATGGCCTGTGGATGTAATGAGTCTTTTTTGTGGTATCTAATTTCCCATTACGATAAAGGTGTGTGTGAGTGTGTGCGCGTGTCTGTCCCTCCACCAGTAAGCACACCGGATAGGCCTATCTCTCAAATATTAAATATGAGGCTTTAAATTGGACACGGCGTACAGGAGAGCTTGCTGTTAGCGCTCAAGTGCATCACACATCAAAGGCTCTCAGACAGCTCAATAAACGTAATGAATGTTCAACACCCCCGCCTCGGATCTGAGGTGGTACGTTCTACTACTTGAGGCATTTTACTTGCTAAAAAAATAAAATCTATCAATCAACGGAAGGCATGTAGTAGATTGTAGACAACAGGATTTTCAGCAAAGTTTTGATCATACTGAGGCCACAGAAATTTGCATGTTAAATATAATATAGTAGGCTTTATAGGGTTATTAGCCTTCAAAACACTGAGATGTCTAGCCTATATGTGTGTGTGTGTGTGTGTGTGTGTTTTACTGTGGTAAATGAAGTTGATATTTCCAGCATGTCCTGTTGCGTTTTAGGTACGCTTCTCCCGCCTCACCTAATTTATGTTTTAAAAACGTTACCTCTGACACAGCTGCCGACTTTATCGCACCCCATGGCCAAAGCATACAGTTAGGGACGTGTGTGTGTGTGTGTGTGTGTGTGTGTGTATGTGTGTGTGGAAACGAAAGGGAAGTATCTGTGATTACCGCAGCCCCCCATCATAAACCCCTCCTTTCCCCCGTCCCCCCGAGGTGGCACATTCCAACGGTCGGCTGTGCCGCACGGTGCCTGAGGCCACACTTCAGGAGAGACTTCTCAACCCCGAAAATCAGCGGTGTGAATACAAGTCCAGCACTTCCCACCTATGTTTTTGAGAAAAAAAAACGCATCCCCCCGTGGCCCCTATAAGTCTCACGGTTTGAATAGCACATTGTGCTGCAGACTACTGGTTCTGTTTTAGGCCGGCCTGTGTTATTGCGCCCGAGTCACGTCTTGTCATTCCCGCTGTCAAAGCAATTAACTTCATGTTAGCCAGAGAACACAATCTATCTGTTTCGCACCCGACCGTCTGGCGCAACGGGTCCCACCACTTACACGAACGCATTTCATATCCAAAACATAAATTATGCTTGTACTAACTGATCCTCCTGAGAAGACCGCAGCAACTTTTTAGGCTCTTAATGATGAATTGAAAATGTGTGATGTTGCAATAAAGTGGCGCATATTGCATTTAAACAATCAATCTGTGGTAGCTGCTTGTTCCACAGTTGTTCTTCAAATATAAGGACTAAATTATTCAGCATGTAGGTGGACGTTTTGGGAGCTCAGCCAGTTTTGTTTTCACTTGTATGTGTGTGTGCTTGGAGATGAAACATAGGCCCCTCGTCATGCATTTGGGCCCCAGGGCCCGCAGGGGACACGACGGGTGAGACTGCACAGACGGGGCCAAGATGATGGGGTACTAATTCAGCACAACGCACTCCTGAAATAGACAGCAGAAACTCTCTCTCTCTCTTTCTCTGTGACCCTGGCAAATGAAAATAATCTTAAATAATTAGGAGCAAGCCAGGGACCGGGTGAGAGGGTAAACACGGCGCAGGCGCAACGGACTAAGCCAGGGCACCTCGGAGGAGGGGGGCGCGCTGACCCCGTCCACATAAAGCTGTGATTTATGGCACGCAGGGCACAGCAGCGGGGATGCGGTACCTCTCTCGGAGAACCAAATTACCGAGGTGGAGATTAACACACGCGCTACGGGCCTACTTCCAGATCCGAGGAAATTTTTTATTTACATTTTTCCACTTTCATTTCCTCCCTTTTAATGGTAATTGGTTGGTGTTAGGAAAGAGAGCTCTCAAAGCCCCTCAAGAGTGTTTTATTTAGGGATACAGATGGAGAAGAGTGGCAGTTTTGTGTGCCACACATCCAATATTTTTTAAAATGTCAAAACATGCAGAACTGCACTGACAGACGTGCCACACTTAATAAATTATCTTGTCAAGTTTTGATGTTATTTGTTTGTTTTATTTGTTTGTTTTTATGCTTAATTATTTTGGTTTTGTTGCAAAAGAAAAATGCAGTAAAAAATTAGAAAAATAATATTTGCATCCATGTTGGTTTCACATTTGAAAAAATTCACAATGTTACCACTTCAAACCAAAAATTATTTATTGTTTGTTTTTGAAATGTCAAATGGTGTAGCCGTCATGTACTAAAATAAATGCTAATTACTAAATTACTTTTTTGGCAGCCCGAATACATGTGAGTGTGAACATATTTAAGTTTTCAGATGAATTTTTTTCTAAATATCATTTAATTTGAGTGAGAAATATCAAGTTTTCTTAAGTTTGCTCCATTTGACATGAACAGAAAGTGATATTACTAAAAACTTAATGACTTTGACATGCAGTCAAAGGGCTTTTCTCTGTGTTATGTTTTTCTTGTCACGTGATGTTCAGCATGGATTCCTGCATGCCTTGGATGCTTCACATTTTAATTTGGTGGAAAAATTAATTTGGTTTATTTTTAAACAAAGTCTCTTAACTACTTAAGAACTAAGAACAAATGATTATGTCAAACTAATGTCACTCATTATTTATTTCAAGAATTTCAGCCTTTTAATTCATTTACAATATCCTGACAGTTCCATCACCTACATGTTTGTACTTTATACCTCACAAAAATATCAACATGACTTTTAATTTAGAAACCGAAAACATGTTCATCATAGACTAGGTGTTTGAAATTGTCCAAATGAATTACAGTGTTTATGTATATCCCCTTATTAATGTTGTTGACGATGACGTCGTTCTCATATGTCTATTTGAAATTTAAAGCTATACAGCCACGTTTAAGAACATTATATAGCTGTTTTCATTAGATTTTCAAGCTATTAGAGGCAAACAAAAGATGACTAAGTGGTAAGGAGTCTCAGCCCCGGGCTCTAAAGTGGTCGGTTGGAGCAGTTTTAAATGAGTTTTGGTTGAGCCCATTGATTGAGTGGCCCCGCGCTTTATATTAATAGCTGGTTGTGGAGTCCAGCGTCTGCAGGGAGGCGCGGTGCAAGCTTAATGCAGCTTTTCGCTCCTGTCAATGGGAGGTCTATCTCGATGAATGGTTGAACTATTTCATGTGGATTTGGCTGCGATATTTTCCTTTTCTTCCCCCCCTTTCCCGTTAGGATGTGCTGGAATGCATCTCGTACACAGTGTTTCCATTAGAGCGCGACTCCAGGGCCGAGGGAGACCGCGGGGAGCAGCTCCTTCCCGGCGTCAGTTTCTCGCCCATCTGGGATTCCCCTCCGCACAACTTTAGCTAACGGCTTAATGCGCGCGGTCCAGCGCTAGTTCACTGCAAATAAACAAACCCGAGCTGCGGCGCTGCCTGCCTGCCAAACTATTGCGTCTTGAAAGGGGAACGGTGAATGCATAGCTGCATCCAAACTTTAGCATACTGATTTTATGTAGCGAAACAAAATACAAGATGCAGCTTTAAAGCGCTCCAAAACAAACAAACAAATAAAACAAGCGTGACCAAGAAAATGTTGAAACAACTTTAAAGCACTTCCTCAAAAAATAAATAAATAAAAAGATGTCATTTTAATTTGTTATTCTGTTCAAAAAGTTTATAAAACGCCAAACATTTAAAATCCTCCGAAATGCTTCGATCACAACATGTTTTGAAGTTATTAATTGTTAGGCTATATGGGTCAATGAAGTGACTCGCGTTTTCCTAATCTATGAGGTTAATTAAAAACACATTAAAATGAAGCAATTCAATGGCGTCAATAACACTTTTATTTGATGAACTTCTGTATTAAATGTGAGTTTAATATTAATGTTGTACTTAAAGTAAAAAAATGTTAGGTGGTGTAACTGTCCGATTGTAGAAAGGAGGGGGAAAAAAGATTCATTTAAAAATCGAATATTTTGAAAGAAAAAAATGTTGGCATAAGTGGTTTGGTATAATCATTTATTATTTATTTAAAAATAATCAGTAGGCCTAAAGCAATTCTGTTTTTAAATGTTTTTAATACTTTAAATGTCAATCAAATAAAACAAGGCGTATTAATGTGGCGTGTCAAACGTGCAGGAAGCCATTTTTTGTCATGTGACAAGAAAACGATAAAATAGAGAGGACCTCTTTGCACCCTCAACCTCTGTCAAGTACGTTAAGTCATTTTTATGTAGTATCTAGGCAATCACATATCTATATCCTTTTTATGAAACATGAAAGTTTTATTCAGGTTAAGAAATTGAGAAAAGATAGGCTAATCATGACCTAAAAAAGTCATAGGCTATTTGTAATCAATATTTTGACAAAGAAAAGTTTGAAAACTTTTTGAAAGTAGCCTAATAATTTTGAAAATATTGTAGGCCTATTTTAGTATTTTTTACTTGTTACACCACCACATTTTCAGAGTCAAAGACTACATGATTACAAACATGGCACGTGTTTTAAACTTGTTTTAAAGGATTTCTCCCAAGAATCATCTCTGATATTTGTAGCAATTTGTCATTGATCCATGTGCAGTCAACTGTAACATGTAGTTTAAACAAACACCCAAACAAACAAAAAAAATCTACTATCTAAATGATAGTGCTTTTATTTAATAAATTCATTATAGAGTCGGATTAAATTCAGTTTTATTGAATTCAATCATGGTTAAGCGTCGAGTTGCATTGTAGGTCGTCCGGGCGATTTTCTATTTGGAGGCAATACAACTGAATCTTTCATGTTCCATCTAGCAATTTGACGCCTTAATGTGTACGGCGTTGTGTGCAGCAATTTCGCAGCCGTGAAAAGAAATGACTCCCGGTCTCGGTAGCTCCACAGCTCCGCGCTTGACTGATGCGAGAGAGAGAACTAGAGAGCGAGCGGGAGCGAGAGGCGGGCAGTTCTCTAAATAATACAGTCTCTAGACTCCTCGAATCTATCGAATTAAACATTTGTGCCCATTCAAATACTGCCTGCAGGTTTTTCCTACACATATGACATTAAACAACGTGTCACCAATGCAAAAAACGCAACTTCATTCCTGCGGAAAGTTTTCCTGCCGCTTTCAAACCCGGCTCACTACGCCATCTACCGGAGAGGTGCGAGGTGACGCTCCGGGAGTTGCCCCTGCCCCGTGGGCTCTCTTACCCCGTGTTACCCCTGGCTTGGTACAGATACCACCGGCCCTTTTGTTTATCTGCTATCGCTTCCTCCTTTTCAGAACAATTCAGCTGAGGAGCCTCTATCACCAGCCTCCATCAGACCCCGGCGAGGCCAGGCAATCACTTTCCCAGATTACTTGTATTTAATACACAATGCATCATAAACCAAATCCCTCATCCTGACAGGGAGAAAATAGAACAGCTCATAGCTTGAGCTTTCCCAATTTATGGCTAAATTAAAAAGGCTTCCAACAATGGACAAGTCGAGGAATGGCAGGAAATCGATGCGCGGCGGACCGGGGTCTCTTTGCGGTTCTCAAGGAGCGCGGGTGTATGGGAATCTTTGGCGAGGGCCGCTGTATTTACACATGATTTTTCCTGTCCTTCCTCCGCTTCTGCCCTGCGATTTCATTAAACAATGGACATTATCTAGACCTTGAGTTCAATGTCAAACATAGGCCAGGGAGACATATTCATCTTCATCAGAGTCATTAGAGTCCCGTCAATGGATTGCGCTTCTTGCATGCGCTGGACTCCAATAGTCTCACTCTTAAAAATAAGGGACTAATGCAATATGAGATCGTTCAAGTTCTAAAGTTCTTTAGAAACTAAAAAAGAGTGTTAATTGCGAAACCACTTGAAGAATCTTTATTTTAAATATAGTTCGCTAGATTAAAAAATAAATAAGCTAATGCAAAACAAAACGTGAATCTAAAATAACCGCTTAATGTCTATATTGCATGAAAAAAAGCATTTAATTTTATAGAGATGTTGTTAAAGTTTTCCTTCTCATAAAAAACTTGAAGTTTGCGATTTTTTTTTTAATCTGTTTGGTGAAATAATGCATTTTGATTTGTGTGTGTGTGTGTGTGTGTGTGTGTGTGTGTGTGTGAAGAGAAGGGAGATCATTTATTTTTCCTATCGTGTTCAGTCGTGGGCTAGGAGCAGGTGTATTGTGCATGAGGGGAAAAATAAGAAAAAAGAATTATTTGAAAAGTTAAAGTAGCTCTATTGATGTTTACTAAAGCTAAACGTAAATGTATAGTTCTTAAATTAGTCTTAATGTTAACTGCACGTCATTTAGTCTTAAAACAATCTAACAGAGTTGCACCTCAGTGCACTTTCACTTGCACGAGCCTCCCTTGTTTTCGCGAGCGAAGCAAGCGGGGAGGGAAACGCCGCTGATTTCGTGATTACTGGATGGTAATCAAAGCGGGGAAATTCGGGTCTATCCACGAGCAGCCCCGTCCCGACCTCGCGCTGACCTCGCCTCTCCGCGAGCGTGGGGGAGCCTCGCGCAACTTCCGACCGGTGGACACGCGAGACAGTTCCCCCCTCCTCCTCATCCTTCTCCTCCTCCTCCTCAGCGCATCTCCCTCGCATGGGACAAGAGAGGATCCACTGGAACGGGACAGTCAGAGACACTCCTACACGTTCAGATCAGTGAAGCTGGACGATCCTCGCCGTCCTTCTGTTTCTTTTTCACACTCTTTCACTCGCGATCCGATGCCAGGAAGAGGGACAGTAAATAAAACCGCCAGTCACACAGAGCGACACCTGGGGACTTTCAGCCGCACGATTCGCGGAGGAACGAACTGAAGTTGGACAAAGTTTTTGTCCGCGGGGAAATTTAGCGTGTCGTCCGCTTGATAAGAGCAAACCGAGAGGAGAGAGACAGCGATTTTTTTTTTTTTTTTCTTCAGCAAGAGACACGGATACATGCCGCAAAACACAGCGGTCGCGTACGAGCTTCATTCGGGGCTGTTGTGAATTTTTTGGAGCCGATTCATTCTTCCCAGTGAGATTTCCGTGGAGTTCTTAAGGTAGGCGGTTTATGTTCTTATATCAACGTTTCTCTCTGACAAGCCGCGAATTAATGGTCAAATAAAAGTCCATTCATCCTTCACCTTTGAACTTGTTTAATTGTATCGAACGAAGGGCTTTGGTTCTTTGCTCTGAAGCGTAACGCTTAAATGCATTGTGTGTCGCAAACATCTCTAGCTTTTTATTTATTTATTATTTGTCTATAGATTTTGTACTTTTGTAGTAGGCTATTTTGGGTTTTTCCTGAGTAACATTTTACTGACTTTTATTTACTTTTTCGTTGAAACTTATTTTCTGAGCGATATTTCACGTTTTATTGTTTTATACAATTGTGTGCATCGTTTTCCAAATTAAACGAATTTTGTTCAATAAAAGTAGCAGATGGGTTCTCATCACAAAACAATAGAAAATAAAACTGAAAGTTATTACAGCTGACAAATGTCTCTAGTTTTACGAGTTTAGTTTGTAGCAATAAAACATTTTTTCTTTTTCTACCAAACACATTGTTTTAACAATATATTTCTACACCATTGTAATACACTTTCTTTTGCTACATATCCTGTTTATTTTCTGACATTTTGTTTTTATCGATTTATTTTAACACCGATTATTTGTTTTTATATTTCTTTTAAAAAAGAGAGAGATGGTGAGAGGATCAGGGTTGTTTGGGAGGGGGTGAGTTTGCGCGCGATGGATTAGTTTGGCTTCAAACTACATAAACTCAAAGCCTAAATATAAAAGAAATGTTTAGTTTGCACTTAAATGCAACCGTCCCGTTTTTTATCCGTTAATGTTCATATTTGTTTCACATCACGGAAAGAGCGAGAGAGAAAGTTTGAACGGATTGTAACGGTAGTTTGGCAGCTCTGTGAAAGATAAAACCCCGTTATTTTTGTTTCTAGAGATTTGGCAGAAAATGTAGTGATGTGAAGACTGTTACTGGGCAGACGTGAAAGTCTGTGTCTTTGTTAAATAGTTTTGTCTTTGCTAAATCATTTGGTCTGCATGCAAATCTGCAGTTTAGAACCTTTGAAAGCATTTCCTTTTTACGTTCAAATTTGTATTTTAAATGTATTGTAAAACCTTTAAATTGTTTGCTATGGACATTTGCTGAAAAACTAGAGAACTACCAACTAGGTATTAAAATGTATAAAGTACATTTATTTTTTTAGGCCTGTTTCACAAAACAATACTTCACCAAATGCAAAAAATCACTGTGGTGTTGATGTGTAAAACTTACTTGAACATGCCAGCGAGCTGAGCCACTAGATGATGTTTAAGATGAAGTTAAGAATGTTGTTTTGTTTGTGACATTCGCTCGATGACTAAAAAGCAAAGGTGAAGAGTCTGTGAGAGAGGGAGAGAAGTGAAGTGTGTGAAGAAGATGTTGTCAGAGTGTGTGTGAGTGTCCTAGAGAAAGTGTGTGTGTGACGATAAGTAAGACTTATCTGTATCGCCGTTTTCTAAGCCTCAGTGGGTGGCATGAGATTTTAGTCACTGCACAGTAATCTGTAAAAGTTCAAGATCAAAGACTGATCTTTCTCTCTCTTCTCTTTCTCTCTCAGAGCGAGCAGACGGGTTTGGATGGGAGCGTGTGTGATAGCAGGAGCTGGCTAAGGCACGTCCAGATCTCTCCATCCACCCACCAACACAACCTCACAGCCTGCCAGATACATGAGCAGGTACGTGGAGAACACACACACACACACACACACACACACACTCAAAGCACCTGCATGGCCGACATAATGAAGTGTTTAAAGGTGTTTCTGCTATCTTTAATAGCAGATTCCTTCTGCATTCTCGTTCTCGTTGGATGTGTGTCTCGCTGTGTTTTTGTGTTTTGGTCTTTTGTATCTTGGCTGCAGCGTGAAGGACCACAGGCCAGGATCACTCACACACCCACACGCGCTCTCTCGGTCAAGCATGATGATAATCACACATTTTGTATCTTTGCACTCGGATATGAGGGACGACAAATTCCTGAATCCTTATGGAGTGAAAGACAGTTAGAAAGAGACTCTAAAAGAGAGAGAGAAGACAAAGAGAATGAGTCACTTCCATAAATTCACAGCTTTTATTCACAGTATTTTACACACCACAAAATTTTACTGTTTACTTTTTATTTTTTATTTTCTTCCTTAAAAGGTTAAACCAATTCTGTGAGGTTAGTTTGTCATTTTTGTGTGTTTAAAAGGCGACTTTTAAAGTTTTAAATCCATATTTGAAGAGAAACTGAGTAGCTGGATTAAGATAAACTGGATTCACTGAGCTATACTGAACCGAGTTTGACTAGATTAAGTTATATTGTAAACTGAGTTGAGTTGAACTGAGATTAAATTGAGTTGAGTTGTACTGGATTAAACTGAGTTAAATAAAGTTAAGTCAAATTGAGCTGGATTTAATTAAAATGAGTTCAGTTTGAGTTGGACTGAAATAAATTAAGATGAGGCAAACTGAGTTAAACTAGATTAGTTATGATTAGTTAGAGCAAATTAGACTAGACTGGAGTAAACTGAGATTAGAATAGATGGACTGGATTTAATCCAGACTGCATTGATCTGGACTAGAGACAAGTGGATTTAAATGGAGTTTAGATGGGTTGGATTGGGTTGAGTTGAAGTTTTGATGTGCTTTCTTGAAACATTACACAGCGCAGCAAGCTAAATCTAACAAAACAATAATCATGCCATCAGCTGATGCTATCAGGATTATTTTGGAGATATCACACCCTACTGAACATCCAAATCACACACTGAGATATTCAGTGATTATGAAATTAACTTACCATTTGCCTGTCTACAGATAACAAAGAACTCTCAAAGCACCAGTCGGCCTTTTCAAGTGAAATGACGTATGCTGAGGATTCATTCACATGTTAAACAGGCCAATTGTATTTTCCATATTCAACTTTGCAAAGTGAGATCCACTAGAAGAATCAAATCAAAACGTTTCTCAATCTAAAGTGTGTTTTTGATGTTTGACCAGTACGTGAATGATGAGAAAGCAGGACAATGTGGTGGCTGGGGGTCTAGATTTTCCAAATATTTTATTTTTCTAAAGGTTTACATAAAGAGAAACTAGAAGAGAGAGAGAGGAAGAGAACCTGTTCAGACACAGCATTATGATATGGGCCATAATTGTTAAACTATGACACCTTGTCATAACAAAGAGTTGGGCTTAGACTTTATGGCTTCCGGCATCCCACATGTTTTTATAATCACGCTGTACCTCGTTATAGCGACAAAACCTGGAGAGAGAGATACAAAAGACTGACCGTTATCAGCTTTCATAAAGAATAGATTTTAGCTGCGTGGAGGTGAAGGAATGTGCTCTTCTTTTTCCGATCACACTCTTTTTTCACTTACAGCTTACAGATGTTATCTAGAAAAATTTACAAAATTGTAAGATGAATTTTAATCATGTTGCTGTTTAATGCTTAAATAGTTATTTAAAATTGAAAAGCGGAAAATTAGCATGAAACAAAACACTAGATTCGTCATTTCGGTTAAGCTATTTAACACTTAAATATTCTTAGTTAAAGTGTTACCTAGAACAATTAACAGGAAGAAAATCCATGGCTGGATAGATATTGATCGACTTGGACACAAGGAACGCTAATTGTCCGATTATTCCAGTTTATCACTCGTCACCTTTTCACTGGACCTGGGGAAGGGGGATTTCAATGTGAGGCGTTGGTCCGTGTGAGAGTGTTTTTCATTCCTACAGTGCTGAACGAAGGATCTAATGGACCTGTTTATCAGGACATCAGTCGACTAACATCCGTTTCTCATAGACACTTACACAATAGAGCCGAGCTATGTGAGTCTGTGTGTGTGTGTGTGTGGTGCTTGTAGATGAAGTGACCTCTCTTACTTGGAGAGGAAAGTGTTGCGCTGTTTGCTTCAGTACCCGCTGAAGTCAAGGTAACGATTATCTAGTGCACTTCTCAGTGCCCTCAAAGTCAAGTGCAAGTGTCTGTGTATCTTAAAGTCTTGGAAAGATCAGCCCTGATGATAAATGTTTAAGGATTTGTCTTCTGTGGTTCAGTATGGGTCAAAGTTGGTCATATTAGTGTCATATTAATTCTCCATGTACACTGAGGTCTAGGTATGGTAGAGGCCTGCTTTGTTGACTGTATGTTTAAGGTAGACTCAGTTGACTCAATCTGTTACTATAAGCACTGAAAGTTTACAAGTTTACAACCTTCACTTACAGACATCCTAACCCAGACACACTCGCACGTTTACCTAGCTATCCAATGAGGACATACTGTAAAAAAATGATTTATTTATATATTTATTTATTTTTATTGTTATTAATTTCTTTTGGAAACTTCCAAGTTGTGTGTGTGTGTGTGTGTGTTTGTAATTTATTTATTTATTGATTTGCTTTTAGAATATTTACTGTTTATTGTATTTTATTACATTATATTACATTTTATCATTTTCATATTTCTGTATATGTATTTATATGCATATACTTAATTTAATTTTACCTTTGGGAGCATTCAGCGAGTGAGTATTTTTTATTTTATTTTAGAACTCTGCTATTTTATTTTATTATTTGATTTTATTTTAGAACACATTTCTTAATTTTTTTTATTTTTTTACCTTTGGGAACGTCCATGGATTTATTTAGTAGTTAGTTGTAGTACATTTACTATATATTTTTAATGCATTTTTTATATTTTTCTACGCTGTAGGTAGATATTAATATTTTTATCATTTTATTTAGCTTTTTTAAACATCCATGAGTGAATTTTTCAGATCTAGCTAACTTCTGTGGTCAATATTGTCTAGCTGTAGTAACATTGTTTTACTCGTCCTGATATATAACGTTCTGTTGTGGTTACCACTCAAAAGTCCTCCTGATAATAAGCATTCATCCTCAGAACAGTGTGTGTGAGCGTGTGCATGCATTTAAACACACACACTTCTGTGGCATCTGAAAAGACTCGCAGGTTGGCACTCACCCTTGGCACTGAAGAAGCAGAGCACAGCCCAGGATGGGTTGCCAGGAGTGATGCCCAGTAAACTCCCCTGATCTCCGAGCATTGGCTGGCCTGCTGTGTCCCCGGCCAACAAGTTGTATGACTGTGTGTGTCCATATCATTCACCCCACGGCCCCTCATACCGCATTTGAACAGCTCTGCCTTTGTCTCATACTCACAATATTATTGTGGCCCTTTGCTCTCTGTCTTTGTGCGTGAGTGTGTGCGATAAATACACACACACACACAGAAAGAGGGTCGGCTGTGACATTACAAGTACAAGATATCAGAGATCTGCAGGAAGGCACCAGAAGGGGTAGACGGGCCGTGAAAGTGTGTGAGAGAGACTCCGTTCTCATGTTGTCTTGAGGGTCCTGCTAGTTCCCTGTATTCTCCTGTTAAACAATAGAGCAGGACTCGGTCCCTCCGTGTCCCCCGTGGCCTGCTGGGTCTTGTACACACACACACACACACACACACACACACAATGACCATGGCGTTTCCAAGGGGTCTCCACCTCTCTGTTGCCTTTATCATATTATCAGTTTTTGTGCATGTCTGTCTGATTGTGTGACATCTCTAATAAGAATGCTCAAATGTCACCACCAGACTGAACAGGAAGTGAGCCGTCTAATGCCTTCAAGGCTTGCCAAAAATAACACCATCCAAATAACACAACTGTTTCTCCCACTACCTATTGTGTTCACGCAGGAAGTGTGTGTGTGTCAAACAGATAGGTCTCCGTTCGGATTCTTTAACACCGTCTCTTTCAAACACACACGCTCAAGCTCAGGTTCCCATCATTGTTTGTCCATCAAAATGTATTGTCATTTGAAATCATTTATTTTTTATTTCACATGCTCCTGAAAATACAGACCATTCCACCATTTGGAAAATCCTGAGGATCTGTAAAATAAAATAAAAAGTATCAAATAAAAAGTAATTGTGATAAAATAAAATACTGAACCGACACTAAAATCTGATTTGTTGGTAATGTAAAGTTTATCGAGTTTGTTTGTTTATTAGATAGTCATTCATCAAAAAGTTTATGTTGAACACAATATGTTTTCGAACAACTTGGCTCATTAATATGAATGACAAAGAATATTTTTTCATATTTTTTTTAATAGAAACTTTGATAACAAATGAAATTACTGATCAATTTAATACATCCTTGCTGAATAACTTTTCTTTAAAAAAAATAAATTAATAAATAGTAGTGTATCAGTATTCTGTCCCATGTTAAACATGTCTCTCTCTCTCTAGATCTTTTACCGTGTGGTCCGAGAGGTCCAGCCGGGTGAGGAACTCTTACTGTTCATGAAGGCTGAGGATTTTTCATGTGAGACCATGGCTCCAGACATACACGGTGAGTTTGGACTCATACGCACATAAACACACACACAAACTCACTCGCTTGCTAACTCACTCATTCTGTTGTCCTGCAGAGGAGCGTCAATACCGTTGTGAGGACTGTGACCTGAACTTTGAGTCTGGTTCGGAGCTGTTGGACCATCAGAAGCATGCGTGCGGTACCCCGCCTTCCTCTGGCTTCAAGCTGTCTAAGCAGGGTCTGCCCAGCGCCGCGGACGATCCTGATCTTGACCCGCTGCACTTACACACTCACCCCCTGAACTTACCCCGCTCCCCGCAGGAGTGTAAGGAGTGTGAGCAGGTCTTTCCTGATGCCCAGAGGTTAGAACATTGCTGTTTTATTTTATTTTATTTTAAAACACTGTTGTTTTATTGTGTTTTGTTTTATTTTAAAACACTGCTGTTTTATTTTGTTTTATTTTAAAACACTGCTGTTTTATTTTGTTTTATTTTAATTTAAAACACTGCTATTTTAATTTATTTTATTTTAAAACTGCTGTTTTGTTTTATTTTATTTTATTTTAAAACACTGCTGTTGTATTTTGTTTTATTTTATTATAAAACACTGCTGTTTTGTTTTATTTAATTTTAAAACTGCTATTTAATTTAATTTTATTTTATTTTATACCAAAACACACTCAAATCTGATAATTCTGTCTTTCTCTTTTTCTGTCTGTCTCAGTCTGGACACTCACTCTCTGTCTCACTCCGATGAGAGGGAATATAAATGTGATCAGTGTCCGAAGGCCTTCAACTGGAAATCAAACCTGATTCGCCACCAGATGTCACATGACAGCGGCAAGCATTATGAATGTGAAAACTGTTCAAAGGTAGAGTCCAGACATTAGAAAAGACGTGTGCAAAAACAGGCATCTCTTACTGTAACACACCTTCTGTTACCTCAAACTCAACAATAATTCCACCATGGAAAACCTGTTTTAAATGCAATTAATAAAAAGCAACTAACTATTTAATCATATATAGTTAGGATAGCAAAATAAATAGCCTTATCATAAAAATGGAGAAAATGTTTTGTTGTTGACTTCAAAGGTTTTATGTCCAGTTAGGGCAAATTCATAAGCATGAACCTATAGATGTCAGTCTTTGTTTACAATAACGTTTTTGTTTACTTTTGTACAATAATCAGTTTTGGTACTTTCGGATTGCCACTTTGATGTCCTATCAAAACCACTTGAGATCCACTCCAATATGATTCCTGCTATCAATAGGCTGTGTATGTAAACTTTGTCCCTATATCTCTCTCTCTTTACCCAGCAGGTGTTCACAGACCCCAGTAACTTGCAGAGGCACATTCGCTCTCAGCACGTGGGGGCGAGAGCTCACGCCTGCCCCGACTGCGGCAAGACCTTCGCCACCTCCTCGGGCCTTAAACAACACAAACACATCCACTCTTCCGTCAAGCCCTTCATATGTAAGTCACTCAGACCCTTCATATGTAAGTCCGCATGCTTTCTACTCTGAACACCACACCGCAGAGCTGGAGAGCTCCAGCATCCTTTTGAAATTCCCGCCAAATTTTGAATTTTTGATTCTAGATTGGATGCCTCAACTGGTATTTAAAGACAAGTATACCTTCAATGCACTGTAACTCGCTTTGGATCCACCAAATGAATAAACATAAATAGATTTGAGTTTTTTAAAATCTGTTTTTGAAAGATTGGTGGAGCTCTCCAGCTGGCCTGGGTTATCCAGCACTTATGTTCATTTCAAATCGGTCTATAATCCCTATCCTGCACGTTTTAAAGTCAACATGAAACAGCATTTGCAACCCATTTTACTTCTAAAATGTGACACATTTCACAGAAAAACAGAACATTCAGGTAGAAAAAATACGCTGGTATTGACCTGGGATTTATTGGATTGGGAAACGTGGCAGTCAGAGAAGAGTTGTTGTTTTTTTATAAAAACGTACACTAATAAATCATGCACAATAAGAACAGGAATATGTGTTAAGAATTAAAATAGGGTCAGTTTTGATTTCATGTTGTCTTTAACATGAGGTACTGAAGAGCAATAACTGAAAATGATATTGATATTAGTAGTATTATTAATATTAGTGTGTAATTGTTTATTATTATTATTTGCATCTAATTAATGTTAATATTAATTAATATTAATCTTTAATTAATATATTAATACTAGTGCTGTCAAACGGCTAATCGCGATTAATCACATCCAAAATAAAAGTTTTTGTTTACATAACATATGTGAGTTGTACTGTTTTATTATGTAACTATTTATTATGTATATATAAATACACACACATGCATGTATATATTTAAGAAAAATATGTTGTTTATATATTTAACATATTTATATATATATAAATGATATATATATAAATTATATAAATGAATATAAATATATACAGGTAAATATTTTCAAAATATATACATGCGTGTGTATTTATACAAACATAATAAATATACACAGTACACACACATATATTATGTGGACAAAAACTTCTATTTTGAATGCGATTAATCGCGATTAATCGTTTGACAGCACTAATTAATACTTTTTTTTTTTTTTTAAAGTGTTATTCTGTTTATTTGCTATAACCTAAAACCGCTTTTTTTGCAGGCTGTTATGTTTGACATACTGTATTTATTGACTGTGCATGTTTTTGTGGTTGTAAGTGTGCTGTCTCTGTCCATGTGTACACTTCATTTGTGCTGTGGTGTGTGATGATTTCCAACATCTGATTCTCGGTCAAATCTAGAGTAAATGTTACTGACAAATATTATACAGTACATACCAACATAATCATGTTCTTATAATCCTATCAGTCTTCTGGAACACTCACTTTACCCTACATTTCCTTACAATGCATGTCAGTACACCACCTCTGCACTCTCAATTTCAATGCATGACCTCTGACCTCCGACCTCATCCGAGAATGACCTCAATTCTTAATCTCATCCTGCATAAAGAGCTCACTTGCCCCTCATAACGATTTAAACGTCTAAAATCATACTGTGCCCTCTGAACTTTGCACGATTGAACTTCATGCATTGACCCTCGAAGTGCTGATCCCACACAGCTCGTGTAGACGTTCCCCCCACCGCCACCACATATCAGACAGTAACTAGCTTGCTAACTCTGGCCATTCCAGGAAAATCACTACCACATGCAGGCCGACTCATACAGAGACTAACACACAGCCATTTACAGCAATCAGCATTTGAACAAGCACAGCTAACAACACTTAATGACTTCGCAACAACACACACACACAAACACACCGAACTACACCACACACATGCACTTTGATGCATTCACAGGCAAATATACGCTCTGCAACCAAGTGAGTCTTATTGAGTCTTATTTTTATCATTTGTTAACATTCATTGCAATTCAGTACTGAAAAGTAAAGATAAAATATAATTCCGTCAAACTGTACTCAGTTTCATCATTCCAAATTAGTTGCTTATGAGGTTTCATCTCAGTTAGGATGAGCCCTTAGAAGGCAGTATACAGTGAGGTAGCTCACTAGGTTTTGAAACAGAGCCATAATCTCACTCGTGTCTTTGTTTGCATGTATGTGTTCATATACTTCATTCTGGACTTATTACTGAAACAAAACTTTGACAAAAATATTGTTAATTATTCTAAACTAAAAGAGAAAATCTCCCTTTTACACAAACACACATTCACATTCATTTTACTACTGGCTGTTCACCACTGCGGAATGTGTTTATAATATTTCTTTACAGTTTATTAAGACCTGACAAAACACAGCACTCTGAAGTGCCCACAGATCTTCCCTCACACACGCCCCAAATTTCACACCTGTTCATCCGAGTGTGTCCAGTTGTTCACAATTATATAAGCGATGTGTGTGCGTATGTCTGCTGTGCTTCCTGAATGTACGATATCCAAGCAGTATGTGTGTGTACAGAAAAACCCACCACAAACTCTTAAAGTGATAGTTCACCAAAAATGAAAATTCCATCATTTACTCAACCTTGTGTTGTTCCAAAACTGAAAGCAAAAAGTAAAATGTATACAGTGTCCATACAATAAAAGTCAGTGGGGTCCAGTGTGGATTTAAACCCCACTGACAAAAAGAGTTCTTCAGAATATCTTATTTGTGTTCCACAGAAGAAAGAGTAACAACATGAGTGTAAGTAATAATGATGGAATTATCATTCCTATCTATCCTGTTTTTACCCTGCACTAATATTTACATCCCATCTCTTGATTAGTCTGTTTGAGTGACCGACTCTATAAACACACATCATGGTAGAACATCCTCTAATTCCGCACCTCACACCTCATGCAGTCCGACAGGGATTAGCAAAACCACCCACTAGATTCCATAAATTTTGAAAACATCACGTTTGCAATAGGATATGTGATTATGATGAGAAATGCGAGTGGTTAAAAGGCTCTGTTTCACACTAGAGGTGTTAGACTGGTAATGTATAGGGTGCTTTTATCACTTTCAGAGTGTGCGTTAGGGATTTAACTGTATACACTGCTGTGAGGACGGAGTGTGTGTGCAGTGACATTGACAGCAAGAGTTTAGGATTCATCATGAGTTTTAAGAATGTTGTTTGATGACTGAACAGTGTGTAATGATGTGAGATGTCTGTGTGTGTGTGTGTGTGTGTATGATAGACAGAGACGTTGCTTGGTCCATGGGAACGGACCTGTGGGAGAGGATTCATTCAACTCTGTTTCCTTCTCACGCTTAAAATAGAGCCATTGTGATGTCCTTGTCTGTGTGTGTGTGTGTGTGTGCACCTGCGTTTGACATTGCATTCTTTTGTCTGCCATCCTTGCTTATCCTGCATTTTTGTTTGTTTTGTGAATGAATGTATGTGTGGCATGCCTAAACTGACCATCCATTTATGCCGTATGTCCATGTCTCACTGTCTCTAGGTGAGGTCTGCCACAAATCTTACACGCAGTTCTCCAATCTGTGCCGCCACAAGCGCATGCACGCAGACTGTCGCACTCAGATCAAGTGCAAAGACTGCGGCCAGATGTTTAGCACCACGTCGTCCCTAAACAAGCATCGGCGCTTCTGCGAGGGTAAAAACCATTTTGCTGCTGCTGCGGGAGGGTTGTTTGCCCAGGGCATGGCCCTCCCTGGCACCCCTGGCCTGGACAAATCCGCACTGGCTGGAATGAGCCATGGGAGTCCTGGTTTAGCAGACTATTTTGGAACGAACCGGCACCATGGTGGGCTGACATTCCCAGCAGCCCCTCCGGCATTCCCATTCAGTTTTCCAGGACTTTTCCCATCAGGACTTTACCACCGGCCCCCTCTAATCCCATCCACGTCACCCATTAACGGCCCTCCGAGTGGTGAACTAAGAAAGAGTCCGCTGCTGTCTTCACCCATCTCTGGGTCACATGACCTCTTGAAGAGTTTACGCAAGGATTCGTTCAACGGCGAGAGCGAGGGCATGGAGCATCAAAGGGAAGGATCCGTCTCCAAACCAAGGCACGGCGGGAAGACGAGCGACCAGTCGGAGAGTAGCGATCTGGACGATGTCAGCACTCCGAGCGGGAGTGAGCTGGAAAGCACTTCAGGTTCAGAGTTGGACAGCGAAGCAGAAAGCGACCGGGAACGGGTGCGAGTGCGCGAGAACGGGAAAGGCCCGAAAAGGAAGTCCAGCGGGTTCAACGATGCTCAAAGCCCGACTCTTGTCAGCTCCAGTAGTAGTAGCAACACCAATAACGGAAAAGACTTCCCTGTGCCGGGGCTCCTCCCGCCATCTTTGGACGAGCAAACAGCTGTTTCCGGTGCCGTTAATGACTCGATCAAGGCAATTGCCTCCATTGCTGAGAAATACTTTGGTTCTACTGGACTTGCTGGCCTGCAAGATAAAAAAGTTGGGGCATTGCCGTACCCTTCCATGTTCCCTCTGTCTTTCTTTCCTGCCTTCTCTCCATCAGTCTATCCTTTCCCAGAAAGGGAGCAACTTAGACCTCCAGGCCACAAAGGGGAGCCGGAAAGCCCTCCTGTTGAGGGTAAAAAACTTAAGGGCAGAAATGCTGGATCACCTTTTGACCTCACCACCAAACGGAAGGAAGAACGTCTTGCCGCCACCTGCGCCCCTTTGAAACCGGAAGCCTCACATGTACAATCAGCCAACCAGGATCAACCGCTGGACCTGAGTCTCGGTGGACGAAGTCGAAGAAAGAGTGTAAGAGGGGAGGAGTTAAAAAAGAACCCTGTCTTTGGAGAGGAGAGGGTAGAAACGGAGCCACCCAAGGCCGACCCGTCCCTCCAACACGCAAGACCTACGCCTTTCTTCATGGATCCCATTTACAGGTACTGTCAATCACATGTCCTTCCTACTCTCTTAGCATAATGGAATTGACTTGGTTTGGTTAAACTTACCATGAGAACTGATAGAAGTTTAACATCAGCAGGGTTGAGAAGAGAAAGATGAACGATCCTTTCGAAGTCCTCAAGGACAAGTATATGCGGCCTGCTCCTGGATTTCTCTTCCACCCACAGGTGAGATTCGTCAGAATATTTTCCCACTGCTAACTCCATTTAATTTTATCACCTTGTCCCTACAGTCCTGCACAAATCATTAGCCTACTTTGAATTGCCTCTTTCTGTGCTTCTGCAGTCAGTGTTCATGCAAGCTGTTCCAGACTCAAATGCAAATAAAAAGTACTGCATGACCAGTTTGAAAGCTTTCTTTTGTAGTTCCCACCATTGGTACAAAAAGGTGGTGTGCAGAATTGTCACACATCTTACTTTACTCACACAATAACATATGATTATTTTTGCAATAAACTAATTTGGTTTAGTGCCACTAATGGTGCAGAAACTGCTTACAGCTGTTTTAAAATAAGTTCAGCACATTAACCAAATTTGAAGCAATTTTAAATGCTGACATAACATTACTTGTCCCATTGAATGCAATTTGTACTATTGACAGAATAACTCCTTGTGACGCTAGTATTGACGTAATAGCTACAGTATGTTGGCAGTAGCTTTACAGGGCCCCAGTGTTTTAGCATTAGCATAGCGACTCCCATGTTCCTCCATGTGGTTCTTTTACTGAGTAATCAGGTCCAGATGTGAGATTCAGACAGGGTGGGAGTTTTGTGACACGTCTCTGTGTGGGTGTCTTTGATTATGATGTCACAATATGATACCCAGTTAAACTGCCAGAGCCAGACACTGACCCACATCCCTGGATGGAGACTTTGTATAAGTGTGTAAGTGTGTGTGTGTGTGTGTGTGTGTGTGTGTGTTTATTGTAAATCTGGAATGAGTGATTTTTCAGAGTGTAAGTGTGTGGTTTTGTGCATGAGTGTCTCATTAGTGTGTATTACTACCGTCTGCTTTATGTCATTGTGTGTTCGCTATCAGTGTTCTGTAAAAATAATACATAGTTCTCATATAAACCCACACACACATGTCTGGTACACATATAGACACTGAAACACACTCATAGACGCTCACTGGTGTAGTGTTTTATTGGCTGTTTCAGGACAGTGTTTTATGGGCTGTTTCATTGGCCTGATTTATTCCCTGTGTATGCTTTGTGTCTGCGCAAGATAATATCCATATGTCCCTGACACACTGCCTAACGAGGTGACCTATCAGCATCCACTTTGTTGCACTATGCTCACTGGACTCTCTAATCAGCACCAAGGATGCTATTGACAGCACAGATGTATTATGGGAAATGCAGTTTTAAATCTACTGTATTAGTGCGATGCTAAGCAGTAGAGAACAATTCAGACACTGGGAGATCAAGTGGATTGAGGGGGAAAAAATTAAAAATAGTTCATTTAATTTAGTTATATTTATTATATTCATATTTTCTTATATTAAATATTTGTTTTTATTTTTTTAATCTGTATAATAATTGATGATAAATAATTAGCAATAAATTAAAAATACAGTTGATTTTCCTAATAACATTTTTCTTCTATTACCCCAGAAAAATGGTAGTACAAAAAAATTTGATAAATACTGCATAAAATAAAATAAATTCAGTCAATCAAGTGTGGGACGTTAACCTTTACTAAACATCACATTGCATAATCACACATGATCAGTCTGATTCTTGATTTTGATTTGCTGTTTCCCTTCTGTCCTGCCCCCAGTTTCGCATGCCTGATCAGAGAACATGGGTAAGTTACTCCAAACCGAGTCATTCATGTGCTTTCACCCCACACACACACACCCCTAACTTCTGCAATACACATGTACCCACAATGCAGTTCACTATTAGCATGACATGCTAGATGTAATGCATGGCTCAAACAAATAAATGCATGGACCAAATCACACCTAAAACAGCTAAATCTGGTCCAAAGTCATTTCCATTCAGAGAAGATCCATATTTAGTCAGTAAACACCCACCCTTTTACACTTTTTGCGTGACCTGTTCAATGCATGATGACTGATTCATTCATTTTTTTGTATTTTAGTACCATTAAACAGCACAGTTGATTTTCTAAATAATATGAAAACACACAGCTAGCTTTCAAATGAAATGCTCTCTGATTAAACATTGAAGAAATGTCATTTGAATTCATGTGTCATTTGGTGCACGCATGTCTCCACTCTTGTGTGCCAGTGTGTGTGTTAACCAGAGAGAACAGTTGTTATTTCTGATGGCTACCCCTGATAATGCAGTCAGTGTGAGTGAACGTGATTATTTACACAGAGAGAGTAACAGACCACGGCTCTGATTTGGGGTGGCGACACTCCCGTACGGCATCGCATCACTGGAGGGGTAACAGTCTCTCTGGGACCCGCTCTGAGAGTGTGTGTGTGATAGCACAAGGGGGGTTTCCAAACCCAAGACATCTGGTACCCTGATAAGATCAACAATTGAAAAAGCTCTTGCTAATGAAGGCCCTCTCAGACACACACTACTGAGAATGGGCAACTCAACAGCTGCCCTACCACAGAGAGGGTGAAGGCTACTTAGC
>JAFVLL020030900.1:0-28799 GCA_021397915.2 Tor tambroides
CCAGATCCTCCTGTCAACACTATTGGCAAAGGGCATCTCAGGAACCGCACTCCAGTGGTTTGAGTCTTACCTCTCAGATAGGTCCTTCAAGGTATCTTGGAGAGGTGAGGTGTCCAAGTTGCAACATCTAGCTGCTGGGGTGCCTCAGGGCTCAGTTCTTGGACCACTTCTCTTCTCTGTCTACATGGCATCATTAGGTTCTGTCATTCAAAAACATGTCTTTTCATACCACTGCTATGCTGATGACACTCAACTCTACCTCTCATTCCATCTTGATGATCCAATGATAGCTGCTTGCATCTCAGCTTGTCTAACAGACATTTCTTGCTTGATGAAGGACCAACACCTTCAACTCAACCTTGCCAAGACAGAACTGCTTGTGGTTCCATCTAACCCATCGTTTCATCACAATTTCACCATCCAGTTAGGCACATCTACCTTAACTCCTTCAAAAACAACCAGAAACCTTGGAGTTATGATTGATGATCACCTGACTTTCTCAGACCGGTCCTGCAGATTTGCTTTATTCAACATCAAGAAGATCAGGCCCTTTCTTTCGGAATATGCTTCACAACTCTTTGTTCAAGCTCTTGTTTTGTCCAGGCTGGACTATTGCAATGCTCTATTGACAGGTCTTCCAGCCAGTTCTATCAAACCTTTACAATTAATCCAGAACGCAGCAGCAAGATTAATTTTTAATGAGCCAAAAAGAATGCACGTCACACCTCTGTTTATCAATTTGCTCTGGCTACCAATAGCTGCTCGCATAAAATTCAAGGCATTGATGTTTGCCTACAAAACCACCACTGGTTCTGCACCCCTTTACCTAAATTCATTACTTCAGACTTATTTTTTATGTTTTCTCAACTATTTTATTTTATATTTGAAATCTACAGATGCAAATAGATAAAGTGCAATAAAATAAACACTTTTGCATGTTTTCTTTCCACTGGTCTAAAACTACATAAAAACCAAATAACCCAAAATTGACAAGTGCATAAAAAAAGATTTCACCTGTTGTGTCTTGCCTTAAAATCTTCCCACTGAGAAAACAGCTTAAACTAGACTAAATTGGTTTTCTAGTTTCCTAACCTGGCTTGGTCTAGTGTGTTTATTTTGTGTTCTGGTGTCAGTAGGTTGTTGCTCAGAGCTCTTGTGTGTTATCTGTTGTTTTCTCTCTCAGATGACCTGTCCTTGTGCAGAACAGAGTCTCAGAGGTCAGGCCAAGGTGTGTGTGTGTGTTTCTGCACGTCTGCATGCATGTGTTTGATGAATGCGTTCAGCATGCAGCTGTATGAATCCTCCCTCTCTAGGGCTCGTCTTCCAGCTATTGTTTCAACCCAAGCAGAAACATGAAACACTCAAGCGGACTTGAGTCTCTCATCTCCATATTCTGTTGTGTGAGAAAATGAAGCATCAGACTGTCAAGTGAGCTGCATCACTGCACTTGTGCTGTGTTTCTAACAGATGCAATAGGACTGTAAACCATATGATGACGAGACGGGTCACTGGGAATCTTTGGAATACTATACTACTATTTTTGCAGTATTGTATACTGTGGATGAAATGCACATTCATTTATATAATTTATTGCACGCTGGAGTCTTTATTATATTGCTGTATAGACATCACTACTAATTTTTCTCATTTTTAGCCCTGATAAAATAACTCACAAAATTGTATTCATTTATTTATTTGTTTATGTATCTATTTGCTTGCTTGCTTTCGTATACTAGATTGTATACTAGAATAGATGAATAACAGGCCTGTATCCCACAAGGCACTGCTCTTGTTTAGATGTCCCATTTCCAGGATGACAAATGAAAAAAGAAAAAGAATTTAAAACAATTCTTGACTTATTATTTGATCAGACTGCCAAAAAGAACATTTTTAACGCTCAATTTGATTTAAAAACAGCAGATAAGGATTTTTCTTCTTTCTTTCTTTTTTTTTAGATAACTGAACAGCATTAGATTTATTTATTTATTTGGGGCAATGCATGATAAAATTGTCAGCTATAAAAATAAACAATTTAACAAATAATGAAATAAATTCATTGTGACAAGTGAACAGAAACAATTTGGCTTTTTTAATCTATTAAAAAAAATCTTAACTCATTATTTAATCAGAATAAAATTAAGATATTTTACATATAATTGAATGTAAAAATGCAAGAAACAAGTTTCAAGTAGTATAGTACATTGTACAATGTAGTCTACTACATTTATTTATTTATTTATTTATTTGGTGCAATGAATCTTAATGAACATCATACAAAAAATACAAAATGTAAAAACATGCCGATTTATGCTTGCCATTTCACGATGACAAATGAACAGAAACAATTTTGCTTTTTTTGTCTCCTCTTTTAAAAAAAAATCTTGACTAATTATTTGATCGGACTGCCAAACATTATATATATTTAAACACAAAATTGCTTAAAAATGCAAGATAATTTATTTCTGATATAACAGCACTTGCTAAATTAAATATGCAAGTGAGGTCATGAGACAGCAGTTTAGTAGACTGTTTGATAAGTTTATTTTTTAATTATAGGGCCAATACATGTTAATGAACTAAGAAAACTGCAATACATTCTGTGCAAGTTGTAAATGTATTACAGTAGTAGACTAATATGCCATGCTGAACGTTCTGTGTCACTTGGGCTCATTTCCTCAAACTGCTGCATGATTGACTCCTGCAAACAGTGTACAGGTAGATGTAAAGCGCGTGTTATTTCAGTGTGAATAATGCAACAGCTGGCATGCAGCCGCAGGCAGAGCTTAAAGAAGTTTGACTCTGTTTTACAGTCGGCTCTCACAATCTCATCAAATCTTAAGCGTTTCCTGAGAGATGGTGGCCTGCGCTCGGGCTCTCCAGCGCTCATTACAGAGCAGCACAACTGCAGGATTCATCAGGCGTAGCGCAGACTCCCTCTTTAATATTTCACAGAGGAACACTACTGCTCAGCGCTATTACAATGCCTAATCACTCAGATCAGAGAATAAAGCTGAATTAAAGAGACAGAGACAGAGACAGAGGAAGCAAGCTGTACTTAGAGTCTGTATGTGCTGCAGTTTTACAGGGATGTCACCGCTGGAGAACATAACTTTCTCAACTTACATTCAACATGAAACATCATTCGCAATCTATTTTACTTCTGTAAAGCACCACAGGATATTCAACAGGGGAGAAAAATGTAGGTCGAGGCTTAATTTCAATACCGCCAAAGCTGCATTCATTTGATAAAAAATACGATTTGGTGCTTGAGAAACATTATTATCAATCTTATTATGATCAATGTTGATAAAGTTTTTGCTGCTTAATATTTTTGTGTAAACCATGATACACTACTATTCAAAAGTTTGGAGTAAGAAAGATTTTTTTTTTTTAAATTAATACTTCAGCAAGGATGCATTAAACTGATTAAAAGTGACAATGAAATGTATAATGTAACAAAAGTTTTGTATTTCAAAGAAATGCTGTTCTTTTAAACCTTTTAAAAATAAAACAAAACTAAAATAAAATAAAACGTGTCATGGTTTCCACAAAAATAGGGAGCAGCATGACTGTTTTCAACATTGATAATAATCAGCATATTAGAATGATTTCTGAAGGATCATGTGACACTGAAGACTGGAGTAATGATGCTGAAAATTCAGCTTTACATCACAGGAATAAATTACATTTCAACATATATTCACATAGAAAACAGTTAATTTAAATTGTAACAATATTTCACAATTTTACTTTTAGTTTTTACTGTATTTTTAATCAAATGTAGCCTTGGTGAGCAAAATATTTTGGAAAAATCTTAACATTTTTGACCAGTAGTTTATAATGCATTATAAAGTTATTAATAATGTACATTATAATGCATTATATATTTTCCTAAATAATTGTAACCAAAATTAGAATCTGTTATATCCAGATTCCTTGTTCTATCTGAAATTGCTTGTTTGTCGAAGGTTTTTAATGCATTACATTTTCTCAAGGTGTAACAATGAATATATAAGTATTATAAAGCATTATATCTGTGGTTACATTTATTAATAAGATTATACAATGCATTGTAATGTGCATTAAAGGCATAATTAATGCGTTTAAAATTCTTGTATAATGCATTATATATAAAGCCTTCCAGTAAAGTGTGAGCAATAAGTGATTCTCCTGCTATATGCCGAATATCTGAAGAAATTAGTGACAATAATGTTTATTTATACAGCACTTTATGCAGATAGTTTCAAAGCATTAGGCAAGGCAAGGCAAGGCAAGTTTATTTATATAGCACATTTCATACACAATGGTAATTCAAAGTGCTTTACATAAAAGGAAGTAAAATAGTCATTAAAAAATAATAATCACAGCAATAAAAACAAGGAATTAAAAATAATAAAGACAAGGAATTAGAAATTGATTTAAAATTAATTTAAAACAGAAATAGAAAATGATTATACATAAAATACAGTGCAGTCAGTTCGGACGTAGCACAGTGCTCATTCAACAAATGCACAGCTAAACAGATGTGTTTTGAGTCTGGATTTAAACGTGGCTAATGTTTTAGCACATCTGATCTCTTCTGGAAGCTGGTTCCAACTGCGGGTGGCATAATAGCTAAAAGCGGACTCCCCTTGTTTGGTGTGAACCCTTGGTATTTCTAACTGACTCGATCCTAATGATCTGAGTGGTCTGTTAGGTTTATATTCAGTGAGCATATCAGCAATGTATTTAGGTCCTAGGCCATTGAGTGACTTATAAACGAGTAAAAGTACTTTAAAATCAATCCTAAATGTAACTGGAAGCCAGTGTAAGGACCTGAGGACTGGTGTGATATGCTCAGATTTTCTGGTTCTTGTCAGAATCCTGGCAGCAGCGTTCTGGATGAGCTGCAGCTGTCTAATGGTCTTCTTTGGAAGGCCGGTGAGGAGACCATTACAGTAATCCACCCTGCTGGTGATAAAGGCATGAACAAGTTTCTCCAAGTCTTGACTGGAAACAAAACATCTAATTCTTGCAATGTTTTTGAGATGATAGTATGCTGATTTAGTTACTGCTTTGACAAGACTACTAAAACTAAGGTCTGTCTCCAGAATCACCCCAAGATTTTTTACTTGCTTTTTAGTTGTTTGACCCCTAGAGTCAAGATATGCATTTACCTTGAAAACTTCATCTTTGTTTCCAAATGCAATAACTTCAGTTTTCTCCTTGTTTAGCTGAAAGTTTTGGCACATCCAACTATTAATTTCATCAATGCACTGGCAGAGGGAGTCAATGGGGCTGTAGTCATTTGGAGATAAGGCTAGGTAGATCTGGGTATAGGCAATTTGGTTCTTCCTCATTATCTGACTTAGTGGGAGCATATACAGGCTAAACAAGAGCGGTGCAAGAATTGAGCCTTGTGGGACTCCGCATGTCATGGCTGTCCACTTAGACTTATGCTCTCCTATACTCACATAATAACCTCTTCCTTCTAAGTATGACCTGAACCATTTGAGTGCCATCCCAGAAAGCCCGACCCAGTTTTCCAGTCTCCCTAGAAGTATGTTATGATCGACAGTGTCAAACGCGGCACTAAGATCTAGTAATACCAGCACTGATATTTTGCCAGAATCAGAATTAAAGCGAATATCATTTATTGTCTTAATGAGTGCTGTCTCTGTGCCGTGATGCGCTCGGAAACCAGATTGAAAATTGTCCAGGTATCCATTTGAGTTTAAGTAGTTGTTCAGCTGATTTAAAAACTACCTTTTCAATAATCTTACCTATGAAAGGAAGATTTGATATTGGTCTATAGTTGCTCAACATGGTGTTATCAAGATTTAACTTTTTCAGAAGGGGCTTAACAACTGCAGTTTAAGGGAGTTTGGAAAAGTCCCAGAGAAGTGAGGCATTCACCACTTCTAAAGAATCAGCTTCTAAACAGTTAAGCACACTTTTGAAAAAAGATGTAGAGTGAGTCAAGATAGCAGGTTGACGATTTAAGGTGCTGTACTATTTCTTCCAAAAAATTTGCTATCAATTGTTTCAAAAACAGACATAGTCACTTCTTTTTGAAATTGCGGTTGAATCTGTGTGACCTCTGCATAACTTGAGGATGTGCCAATCGCCTTTCTGATATTATTGATCTTCTCAGAAAAGAAGGAAGCAAACTCATTGCATTTGCTGTCGGAGAGCATTTCACTGGGAATCTGACTTGGGGGGGTTTGTCAGTCTCTCAACAGTGGCAAAAAGAGTGCGAGTGTTGTTAAAGTTACTGTTTATAAGATTTGAGAAGAACATCTGTCTAGCTGTGGCTAGTTACACATTGAAAGCATCCGATCAGATTTTCTGCATTGTCTTTTCATACTCTGAACTGCTGTTGATTTTCTCCAAGGTGATTTTTGCTTACCAGTCTTCTTGCTGACCTTTACCGGAGCAATATCATCAATAACATTCTTAACTTTTGAGTTAAATGAATCCAGGAGAAGATCAAAAGGGTCTGCAGAAATGTTTGGTGTTAAAGATATAACCTTCATAAACAGCACACCAGTGTTCTCGTTAATGCATCTCTTTCTGACAGAGACAGATCTTGATTCATTGGTAACAGAGATCAATATATCAAAGAAAATACAGAAGTGATCAGATAGTGCTACATCCTTAATAACAATGGATGACATGTTTAGACCTCTACTGATGAGTAAATTTAGAGTGTGTCCTCGATTGTTTGTGGGTCCGTGCACATGCTGAATCAGGTCAAAAGTGTTTAAAACAGTTATAATTTCTTTTGCAGTTTTGATTTCTGCATTATCTACAAGAATATTAAAATCCCCTGCAATAGTAAAACAGTCAACCTCTGAAGAAATCATTGATAACAGTTCTGTGAACAAAGGCTGGAGAGTATTTTGGAGGCCTGTAAATAATGATAAACAGAATGCGTGGAGCACCTTTCAGCACAATACCTAGGTATTCAAAAGACAAATACTGACCAAATGATGCTTGCTTACATTGATAAACATCTTTAAATAGAGCAGCTACACCTCCACCTCTCCTAACAGCTCTGCAGACACTTATAAAATTAAAGTTAGGAGGGGCTGTTTCATTGAGGACTGTTGCACTGCAGCTGTGTTCTAGCTATGTTTCATTTAGAAACATAAAATTCAGGTTGTTTGTGGTTATTAAATCATTGATCAGAAATTATTTATTTTTTAGTGAGCGAATGTTTAAAAATGCTAACTTGATGGAATTACATTTTGTCTCTACAGCAATCTTAGATTGATGCATTACAGGCCGCAGATTAGATGGGTCAGCCGTACGGCTTGAGAAGGCCTTAGACTTTCTATCACGTGATAAAACAGAAATAGGGAAAACTACAAGCACACTGGGTTCCCGCTTGTTCTGTAAACATTTGTGAATGTTGCTGCTAATATAGCGGGGACCCGACACATATCACTGAGAGCTGTTATCAGTTGTTTTTGGTTCACCTACAGCCGATGGAGGAGGGTTTGGGCCCTGGCGTTGTGGCAGCGGCCGGAGAGCTCTCACAGGAGGAGGAGGGTGAGCTGGGCCCACAGGCTTTGGTGGTTGTGGGACCCGCTGTTTTTTAGTTGATATCTGGGGGCTTGCAGCGAAAGAGTGGGAGATTTTTGTCCCAGCATACACCAGTTCCTCCATTTTCTGTGAGAAGCTTAGAAGTGGAGATGGTGGAGAGAGGGATAATGAGTCTGATGAGATGGGCTCTGGCTCTGGTGTTTCCGGTGGCTGTGATATGTTGTCCTGGCTTCCCTGGCTGTTTTTCAGAAAGTCGTCCTTGGGTGCTGAGTCTTGGAGCTGTTGAAGTACGTCACAATCTGTTTGTGATGAGCTCTGTGGGCAGGGCTCAGCCGGGATAGTTTCCATGAGGAGAGCTTGTTTTGGCTGTGTAGTGTTATCAATGTCCTTGTGGGATGTGTCAACCACATGATGACTCGGAAACTGATATGCAGTCCTATTGTCACTTATATTCTGTCCAGGTGTGTGTGTGTGCCATCCAGGTCGAGTGGATTGGCATACACCACTGAAGGATGAAGGAGGGAGAAATAGATATTGTCCTTTAGCACTCTTACACCAAGTTTGTTTGGGTGGAGGCCATCCAGTTTAAACAGTTGTCTGTGGCCCCAGAAAATATTGAAGTTGTCGATGAAGTTGACTCCTTTTGTACTGCAGGTTCTTTGTAGCCATGTATTCAGCCCAAGCAACCGTGAGAACATGTTAGTTCCCCTAACTAAATACTGTAAAAATACTGTAACAGTGTCAAAGTTCTTCAATTATGAAACAAATTAAATTTCAGCTGTAAAGCAGCTCTACAGAAGGCAATAATGTCATCATTCAGCTCAGTTCAGTTGAATGTTGATTCAGTTCAGTTCAATAATGTGTCGATGTTGCAAAGTTCATCATATGAAAATAATTCAGTTCAGCTACTACATAAAGCAAATGTGTTACTGTGCAGATTGTACTGATAAGGTGGCTGTTGAATGTTATGAACTGGGATGTGCAGTGATGGAGTTTGAATCCTCTCCTCCATAAAACAGTGCTGTAGGATGACTGTAGCGGTTCTGAGTTTTCTCCCAGCAGACATGCATAGGAACACATGTGAACATGCATGTTGACCTTTCATGGGCTCCAGGCGAAACCCGTATGACAAATGAGAGTCAACAGCCAGCATCTGTATGCCAGAATCGACTGACAGTGTTTGTGTGTGTGTGTGTGTGTGTGTGTGTGTCTCCTGAGTGCGGCGTCCTCGTGTAAGTCACTTCATGTCCAGCCGCTAAGCTGCTGAAATATACATACACCTGCTCTCAGCATCTGCGCCGTCATCTGCTGACTGGAGCAGCCGAAAACCACTGCCTTACAGAGAGAGGAACGGGACCAGAAAGAGATGAGACAGTGGATTTGAGTTCTGAGACACAATCACAACACTGCAAAAAAAAAAGAGTTTCTTATTTAGTATTTTTGTCTTGTTTTTTTTTAACCAGGGCTATTATAGTGAACTAAACTAAAACCATTAAAAAACAGTTACTTATAATATAATAAAGATTAACTTAAATAAATATATAAATAAATACAATCAAATAAAACTTTATTCAGCTAATTACCAAAGCAGTACTGGTTTGGACAGCTTTTTTCCTTTAATAAATGAAATCATTATTTCAAAACTGCATTTTGTATTTACTCGGGTTATCTTTGTGTAATATTAAAATTTGTTTGATTATCTGAATCTTTTAAGTGCAAAAAATAAAGCGAGGGGGCAAAAACTTTTTCACACCACTTTATATTAAAAAAAACCTCAAAAAAGTGACAAAAACACAAAATAAAATTACTAAAACTTCAAAATTAAAATGAAAACAGAATATATATAAAATAAAATAAAATTCATAATATTTTTAAAAACTATAATAGTATTTGAATATATACTATTTTTTTTCTTTTAAAAAATAAATCTAAATTTCATTTTTGAAATTTACTCAAGGAAGCAAATTTGAACAAACAAACAAACAAAAAAGGTCTTTATATAAAGAGAACATATGGAGGTGCTTTGCAAGGGTGTCATCATATTTAGGAAACCTTGTCACCAAGAAGTTTGAAAGCCCCTGTTTTTATAGGAATCTTAGACTGTGAAGCTTTAAAATCCTTGAGTTTGTGTTCAGTTCAAACACAGTGTCACTTAAAAACTGGTGACCTGATCCTGAGTTCTTCATCCTGGCCGCAGCGTATTCTTCAGGTTCAGTGAAATGCACAGACGGGACGGCTCACCCGTGAGCGAGTCCCTCACTAGTCACAGTGTGTTTGATCAATGCACTGCTCGGGTCAGAAGTCTCTCGTGTGAGTGTCTGATTGTCACATCGGCCACCGTGGCGTCGCTCTTGTAGACGCCTCGTCCCCGTGGAGCGCAAACCGTGTACTGCATATGTTAATCAAACCCAATTACCCATAATTGAATGTCTCCATTTTGCTTCTAATCAATAGCGACTCTGCGAGTGAAGGCACGGCGAGGGAATAAATTCGCTGTGATTCCTGTAATTGATGGCACCCTTGTCACAGAGGGAGAAATGAAACCACCTGCGGATCTTCATCGCCTGACTTCAATGCAAATCATTTTTACTCGAGCTGATTTCTGCTTATTGATCAATTCAGCGACTAAAAGAGATGCATTTGTCAAGAGACCGTGAACTCGCTCTATTTAATAGATAAGTGGATATTCATAGGAATTAAAAACGCTGGTGACATCCGTGAGTGTCTCATGAGTCACTTTAATTGACTTATAAAATGACTGTTTAATGAAGATATATGTGGCTAATCTACCGGCCTACATGTGAAAACAAACCTCCAATCAGAGTTAATCTGGATATAATTAATCTAGGAGACGATCCTCAATACCATCAATAAAGGCGAGAGGGCAGAAGAGTTGTCATTCTCTGGACTCATTTTTGATTTGTTCCCTTGAGTTAATATTTTCCATGTTTTCTTCGAGCTGCTTTAGTGGTTGATGAGTCTAAATGGTTTGCAAATACTCAAAAGATTAAAAGTCATTAAGAAATGCACATTTTTACATTTCGCAAATGTTGAAATGTAGTTTGTCAAGCTACTCAATTTAAAGTAGTTCAAGTACTGTCAAGCTATCATATTGCAAAAGTATTACAATAAAGTAGCTATAAATAAAAGCAGGTACAATAAGAGCATTGAAGGTCGTTATATTTTCAAATGTACACTATACCAGTCAAATGTTTTTGAACAGTAAAATGTTTAATGTTTTTAAAGAATACTTTTCTGCTCACCAAGCCTGCATTTATTTGATCCAAAATACAGCAAAAGCAATAATATTGTGAAATATTTTTACTATTTAAAATAGCTGCTTTCTATTTGAATATATTTTAACATTTAATTTATTCCTGTGATCAAAGCTACATTTTCAGTATTTGGATCAAATAAATGCAGGCTTGGTGAGCAGAAGAGAATTCTTTAAAAAAAAAACATTTAAAACCATACTGTTCAAAAACGTTTGACTGGTAGTGTATAACAATGCAATATAATATATAATTCATAATTTAATTGCAGTATTTGTAGCACAAAAACAATGACAGTTGTAAAAAAAAATAATTTTAAACCCCTTTTAACACTATATAAACATGTATTTATTTTTTATTTAATTGATTTTCTTTTCTTTTCTTATTTGCTAAAAAGAGTATAAATATATATAAAATATATAAGATAAAATGTAATAAATTGTAACTTTGTTTTGTACTAAGCCCTTTAGGGGACATTGCGGTGGGAAAAATTCGGAGTGAGTGGGAAAAAAATTCAGGGTGGGAGGAAAAAATATTTTTCAAATGTTTTGCGTTCTCTCGCAAAACTTTTGCGTTCCCTCGTAAAACTTCTTTTAAAAAAAATATCTTTTCAAGAGAACGCAAGTTTTGCGAGGGAACGCAAATAACTTTGCGAGAGAACGCAAAAGTTTTGCGAGAGAACGTAAATAACTTTGCGAGAGAACGCAAAAGTTTTGCGAGGGAACGCAAAAGTTTTGCGAGGGAACGTAAATAACTTTGCGAGAGAACGCAAAAGTTTTGCGAGGGAACGCAAAAGTTTTGCGAGGGAACGCAAATAACTTTGCGAGAGAATGCAAAAGTTTTGCAAGAGAACACAAAAGTTTTGCGAGAGAACGCAAAACATTTGAAAAATATTTTTTCCTCCCACCCTGAATTTTTTTCCACTCACTCCGAATTTTTCCCACCGCAATGTCCCTTAAAGGGCTCAGTAGTTTTGCAAGTAATTGGCTTTTATATTGTCTAAATAAATACATAAATAAATAAAAATCTCAATCCAATCTCAATCTCAAGCCAGTTGTGTGAGTTTGCAAAACAAAATTACATTTTATCACTCTTACGGTTACTACTACTACACTGTAAAAAAAAAAAAAAAAAAAAAAAAGTTGGGCAAACTTAAAAGTTTAAGGCAACCAGCTTCAGCAGATTTTTGAGTTTTCTCAACTTCTTGTTTTAAGTTTATACAACAAAAAGTTGAGAAATTTCCTAAAAAATAAGTTGAGAAAACTCACAAATCTGCTGAAGCTGGTTGCCTTAAACTTTTAAGTTGGCTCAACTTTTTTTTTTCTTTTTTTTTTACAGTGTACTTTTTAGTAGTGCTACACTGTTAAAAAAAAAAAAAAAAAAGTTGAGCCAACTTAAAATTTAAAGGCAACCAGCTTCAGCAGATTTTTGAGTTCTCTCAACTAATTTTTGTAAGAGATTCTCAACTTTTTGTTGTATAAACTTAAAACAACAAGTTGAGAAAACTTAAAAATCTGCTGAAGCTGGTTGCCTTAATTTTAAATTGGCTCAACTTTTTTTTTTTACAGTGTACTTTTTTTAGTAGTACTTTTTTTTTTTTTACTCTTTAGAATCTATAACTGAAATTATTTATGGGGCAGTATAATTTAAATGTTTAAGCATGCCATATAATTAACATAATTAACAAATACATTTGAAGAGATAAATTTACCCTCTAATTTATATAAATTAAGTTTTTTGCATGTAACTAATTTTGCATTGAAAAGACACAAAATGCTGTGCAAATACTTCAATTATGGAATTATGACATTAACCAACTAATTAACTAATCCAAATTAGACTTTTTAGACTTAGTGTTATATACTATATGAATCACTCTCAGAAAAAAAAGGTGCATATTGGTATCTTAAAGGTGCATAATACTTCTATTGTGCATTAGTACCTAAATGGTACACAATTGTACCTTTTGAAAGGGTACCACTCTAGTGACAGCTTTTGTACCTTTTTTTTCTGAGTGGAGAGAACATTTGCTGTACTCTAAGACTGTGTGCAATACAGTGTGACATAAAAACAGTGATGCAACATTGTATTCTTGCAGGAAAAAGTAACTTATTATTGGAACAGCTGCACTATTTTTACAGTCACACCTCTGTAAAATGTGGTAAAGTTAGTAGCATTAATACTTTTACAGTAGTTAGTTACTTGTCCAACGTTGAGACAAGATGTTTCAGAATGCACATAACATGGAAAATGTGTTAAATGTAGCTGAGAGCACTAATCATATTGGCAGCTGAAAGCATTTTCAGATTAGCCAAAAGATTTAATAAACACATAGGGAGTGAGGGATGTACAGTATGTGAGTTTGTGAATGGTTTGAATCCTGTGGAAATCTGATGAGTTTCTGTGGGCGCAGATTCTGTGTGGGCCTAATGTGCCTCAAGGGTTTTTCTGAATAACCGTTCTCTGCTTTTTTTGCAAAAACCATAAAACTGTGTTGGGGAGAGTCTAACAAAAATTATGTTACAAAAAGTTACAACTATTTAAAAGGGAAATAACTGACTTCAGAAGAGGAGTTTGACACATGCTGCTATAAGTATTTTTCCACAAATAAAGGTGCACAAGGAAATCTCTGATGAAGTTGTATATAATGACGCTATAAATAAAATATTAACATTTATTAATACATTGATTTATATACATATACACACATGTATATAATTACGTTATATATGCAAAACAGTGTGAAATAATGCTGATGAAAAACTGATGAAAAATAGTTGCTAGACTATTTTTAAAACAGATGAAGCTATTTATACAATATTTACATTTAAATTTAAAACCATTTATACAATTTTTAAAATGTATTTAAATTGAACACATACACAAATTATTATATACAAAAAATATTATAAATAAATTCAAATATATAAATAAGATACTATAAAACAAATTAAATGAATAAAAACATTAGTAAAATCTTTTAAAATGTTGTTTAAAAATGTTGTAAAATTTTTTTTATCATTTAACAATTCCTCTGTTTTCAGAACAATTAATCAACAATTAAAGTTTTTTAGCAACTAACAGCCCTTTTTCCGTCAGTTTTGCATTTTGTTTTGCAGCGGTAGTATTAAGTCCTTGCACAGACTCCCTTGTGCATCTCTTTATTTATTTATTTTGGTTGCAGTCAATTGATATTTCCCCTTTAAATAGCTTTAACTTTAACATTAATGTTTTGAATCTGTAGCTGTACAGGTAATGAAATGCTCTCATAAGCTCCTTTCTCTTATGTAGCATTGCAAAGTCTGATTTATTCATTCCAAAACCGTTAAAATGCAGGATTTTACATCTTTTTTGTAGCAAAATATTTGCAGCAGCATGTTTTAAACTCTTCCTCAATACGTATTTCCCCTTTAAATAGCTTTAACGTTTTGTCAGCAGCTTGTAGTGTTGATAACTAATTACTCAAATGCTAGCTTGACCTGTTTAACTGCTTCAGTCTGCGAGAAGCTTGTAGCTTGACGCGTTACAGTTTCAAAGCAGCTTCCCCAGCACAATAGCGCTCATGATGAATGACTCATGAAAGCGTTATGTTTTTCCTAATTAGTTTTCAGGAATCAGGGCAAATGCTGCAAACTCAACGCTGTCAGCTGGAGGAAGATAAAAGATCCAAATGTAATTTGAATGCTTTCATTGTTGTCGTTTTCATCTTTCTGAGGTCCGGTTTGCACGACCTGCTCCGTCCCAGAGACGGTAGAGAGATAGTTGAGGAGATGCTCAGTTTCTGTGCGGCTCTGTGTGCTCAGCACTTTTCAGGCGGTGAGTGTAAGAGGCCCCAGGGAATGCAGCAGTTTCCTGCGAGGAGCGTCGCCTGTCATCCCCTTGTAATCGATTCCAGGTACCGCAGAACCATATTCTAAAAAGAAGGATATTAACTGTCAGCACAACCCACATACACACACACACACACACACACACACACATTCAAGAGCAGAGGATGAGAGTAAATTGGCCCTCAGGAAAGCTCTCATCTTGCACGTTGCAGTGTGGTTTCGGGACAAATGAACGACACTTTGTCCTGCCGTGTCTCGCACTGCGAACTCTGTGGATCAATAATTCTTTTCTCTTTAATTTAATTGCATGTACTGTCCTCTCTGTTCGTCTGGCTTCTGCTGCTCTGAGAGCATTGGTAAAGAATCAGATATTTTAAAGGTTATAAAAGCACTTTATATAAAACAACTCTGGCTCTTTGACCTGTGTTACTCTGCTTGCAGGTGTGTCTGAGAGAGATGGAGCCTGTTTCACATTCTGAGGTCCCTGTGTCTGATTATAGGCTTTGGTTGTGTCTGATGATACGATTCTGATTAATCGGTATTATAGGGTTTTGAAATGTGTTACTGGCTTCTTTTTTAGAATGTCTGATTGCAATGTTCTGGTTTATGTAACTTATACTGATTATATTGTACTAGTTTTTATGGTTATAATCTATTCTGATTATAACGTTGTAGTTTTTAATCATTATAGAGTTATAGTCTGTCTGGGTTTTATTCTGTCTGATTATAATGTTGTAGTTTGTCTGATACTAGAGTTTAGTCTGTCTGATTACAATGTTGTAGTTTAGTTTGTCTGATAATGTTGTAACTTGTCTGATACTGGAGTTGATTATAATGTAGCTTAGTCTGTCTAATAATGTTGTAGCTTGTCTGATACTAGAGTTTAGTTTGTCTGATAATGTTGTAGCTTGTCTGATGCTAGAGTTTAGTCTGTCTGATTATAATGTAGCTTAGTCTGTCTGATAATGTTGTAGCTTGTCTGATACTAGAGTTTAGTCTGATTATAGTGTAGTTTATTCTATTTGATAATGTTGTAGTTTGTCTGATACTAGAATTTAGTCTGTCTGATAATGTTGTAGCTTGTCTGATACTAGAGTTTGGTCTGTCTGATTATAATGTTGTAGCTTGTCTGATACTAGAGTTTAGTCTGTCTGATAATGTTGTGGCTTGTCTGATACTAGAGTTTAGTCTGTCTAATAATGTTGTGGTTTGTCTGATTTTAGGGTTTTGATTTGTCTAATTATTATATTGTTGTTTGTCTAATAATGTTGTAGTCTGTCTAATACTAGAGTTTAGTCTGTCTGATTACAATGTTGTAGTTTAGTTTGTCTGATAATGTTGTAACTTGTCTGATACTGGAGTTGATTATAATGTAGCTTAGTCTGTCTAATAATGTTGTAGCTTGTCTGATACTAGAGTTTAGTTTGTCTGATAATGTTGTAGCTTGTCTGATACTAGAGTTTAGTCTGTCTGATTATAATGTTGTAGCTTGTCTGATACTAGAGTTTAGTCTGTCTGATAATGTTGTGGCTTGTCTGATACTAGAGTTTAGTCTGTCTGATTATGATATTGTAGCTTGTCTGATACTAGAGTTAAGTCTCTCTGATAATGTGGCTTGTCTGATACTAGAGTTTAGTCTGTCTGATTATAATGTAGTTTAGCCTGTCTGATAATGTTGTAGCTTGTCTGATACTAGACTTTAGTCTGTCTGATTATAATGCTGTAGCTTAGTCTGTCTGATAATGTTGTAGTTTGTCTGATACTAGAGTTTAGTCTGTCTGATAGTGATGTGGTTTGTCTGATTTTAAGGTTTTGATCTGTAGTTTAGTCTGTCTGAGACTGATAATGTTGTAACTTTTCTGATACTGGAGTTGATTATAATGTAGCTTAGTCTGTCTTATAATGTTGTAGCTTGTCTGATACTAGAGTTGAATTTAGTTTGATAATGTTGTAGCTTGTCTGATACTAGAGTTTAGTCTGTCTGATAATGTTGTAGTTTGTCTGATACTAGAGTTTAGTCTGTCTGATAGTGATGTGGTTTGTCTGATTTTAAGGTTTTGATCTGTAGTTTAGTCTGTGTGAGACTGATAATGTTGTAGCTTGTCTGATACTAGAGTTTAGTCTGTCTGATAATGTTGTAGCTTGTCTGATACTAGAGTTTAGTCTGTCTGATAATGTTGTAGCTTGTCTGATACTAGAGTTTAGTCTGTCTGATAATCTTGTAGCTTGTCTGATACTAGAGTTTAGTCTGTCTGATTATAATATAATTTAGTCTGTCTTAATGTTGTAGTTTGTCTGATACTAGAATTCAGTCTGTCTGATAATGTTTTAGTTTGTCTGATACTAGAGTTTAGTCTGTCAGATTATAATGTTGTTGTTTGTCTGATTTTAGAATTCTAGTCTTGCTTTTTTATTCTTGTAGTTTTTTATGATTATACTTGGATAAGCTTATACTTATTATATTTATGGTTTTAGACGGTCTGATAACAGTGTTCTAGATTTCTTGATTATAATGTTCTAGTTTGTCTGATAATGTTCTAATTTCTGTTGCTCTTCTGTTCTAGCTATTTATGATTACGTGATTCTCATTTTCTGAAGTTTGGTTTTGAATTTCTAGTTTATATGATTATCATCTTGTAGTTGGTATGATTATAATCTAGTTTTTTTATTATAGTGTTCTAGTTTTTCTACATGTATAGATTTGGACTGAATACAGTGTTGCAGCTTTTATAATAGGGTTTTAGACTGCCTTATGATAATGTTCTAGTTTATGATTCTGTGGTTCTTCTCTTTATAATAATGTTCAAGACTGTCGGATTTTTATGACTGCAGTGTTCTATTTTGCATGATGTAGCTTTATTATGGTGTAGTTTGTTTTAGTTGGTCTGATTATGTTCTGGGTTTTCTGACTATAGTCTGATTATAATGTACTGCTTTTTATGACTGTAATGTTTGTCTGATTATATTGCTGTAGTTTGTCTGATTATAGGGTTCCAGTAAGCACTATTAAACATGTCTTTGTGTGTGTGATATAGACAATCATCATTGTTAAAGTGACACATTTCAATTGACTAAAGAAATAACTGAAGAGTTTGCCATGGTTTCCCACCTCTGACAATGAGCCATGCAGCTCTAGAGTTTTTATTGCATTTCAGATATCTGCTCTGCCGTATAGACACTGTATTTTAATAACATTCTTGAGAACTGAATGGCTCATAGATTTCTGAGCATTTGTATCTGTTGCCAAGCAATTTTTAAAAAAAAAAACAGCTATGAACAAACAAAGACAGAGAATGTGAGAAAATACTCTGACTAACAGTGAAAATGATCTGTCTGTCGTTATCTAAAATGTTCATGCAGTTACAAGAATGGGCACCATAAAAGTATCATGACTTAGTCTATATGACTCAGGCACAATTTACAAATCTTCTAGAGTCATATAATGCTTTGAGGAAAATCTTACCCATCCAGTCAAGAAGTTTCTTGAACGAATCATTCTTTTGAGTCGAATATTTTCAATTGATTCAAATGAAAAACAAAACAGTCTAAATGAGTTCATGAATCAGACTGATCCTATTCAAATCGCTGATTTAGTGAACCAGTCACAGAGATAAACAGCTCAATGGAAAGAAGATCAGTGAGTAGTTAAATTTCAGTATTTTCCTCACACAAAGCATCATTTGACTTCAAAAGATTTTTAAATAGTGCATGAGTCATATAGACTACTGTTATGATACTTTCATGGTGTGTTGCATCATTTTTGAGGCTTTCTGTCCCCATCCATTCTATTTGCATGGAAACAAACAACCATTTCACCAAAGAACAATAAGAGAGTGAGTAAATGATGACAGACTTTAAATTTTTGGTTGAACTAACTCTTTAAAGTGAACATCAGCTGTGAATCTCTGTTTCGGGCGAGTCGCTCTCTCTTTCTGGGACACTGTAAACCTTCACAGGGTCTCCTGCTGAGAGAGAGAGAGAGAGCGAGAGAGACGTCTTCACTAGTCAGGGCGATTTATGGGCTCAGGCCTCACTGAGTAACAACATATAATAGAGCTTCAGCCAGAGCGACAAATCAGTGTTTGTGTGTGTGTGTGTCCACAAAACAGAAAACACACACATTAATGCAGAGTTCAGATGTTTTGTTGCATCCTCTCTTCCTGTCTGTTAATATGACACTTCCTCTTTCTGCACTTACTGTAACTAACCTGCTAAAATTGACCTGCTGAAATTTAATCTTGACATCTGGCCGGGCCGAGCCGGATGTGTTCATTGAGAAATCTCAGATCCGTCCTTGAACCTGACCAGCTCAGAAATCTATGGAAGCTTGTTTCTGCCACAAAATCTAAAAATAAAAATTTAATTGCAACTTTTTCATCTCATAATTCTGACTTTTTTTTTTGCAATTGGGAGTTTATAGCTCACAATTCTGACTTTTTTTCTTAGAATTGCATTTTTATATCTCATAAATGAAAGTTATAAGCTCACAGTTGTGAGTTTACATCTTGCAGTTCTGACTTTTTTCCCTCTCAGAATTCTCTTCCAAATCATCTCACAAGTGTTTATCTTGCAATTGGATTTTATAATTGGATTCTTATTCTATATATTGGATTCTACACATCTCTATAGATCTACATATACTTGCAACTCTGAATTTGTTAAAAAAAAAGTCTGAACTGTCACAAAACCTTGCATTTACCTTTTTTATTTTTTACCCCTGTGGTGGAAATAAACTAGAAGTCTGCTTGTTACCGGTCATTAAAATCAAATTCATGAGCACAAAGAAATACGGATGGAGGGACTCCGGTATATATGATAAGGTATTTTACATGCATATATAAAATACAGTGTGTTTAACACCCAAGCAACCTAATTTGATTGTAGTCTAGTTTTGTTGCGGCAATAGCATGAGTGTGATGTAGGCGTACTGTATCTGTGGAGAAAACATGAGGAAGCTCCTTGAAAACAATCAGTAGTTTTATAATTCTGTTTGCTGATATAGTGGCACAAAAATTACACAGTTTACTTTTAATAGAGAGAAAGAGAAGGAAAGAAAGCACAGCAGAGACTAGAGAAAACAGATCCCACAATAAGCCAGCAGAGAAATGAGTCAGAGGAGCGCAGAGATTCGGTCATTACTCTTCTTTCCTTTGAATAACACAATTAAAAGAGGGAAATTGTGCCGAAGCTCTGCGAGTATCTATTCGTCAGCCTAAAGAGCCTCTGTGCCTTGATAAAGACTGTGTTCAATCTCGCTCTGCAGGCAGGACGGCCGTTTTAACACGCTGCGGAACGCCTGCAGAATTGGGGAATATTTCATGTAAAAATGCTCTTGACATGCTATTAAGGTGAATTAGCTTGAGCCACTTGACTGTAAATGTTCTGATTAAGCCGTGGCAGCCAAAAAAGCGCTGACAGTCTAGTTTAACGTCTCTCGCGCGCTACACAGCAAGGTGTGTGTGGAGAGGAGATTTTTAAGTGGTGTTCAAAGCTCGAAAAGGAGGAATGACAGATGCTGAGAAACTGATCTCCTGTCTGTTTATGAGCCGAGAGCTGCAGCATCCGACCCGACAGCCGTGGCTGTCCATAGTAGCGTGTATAATTCCAGTAATAGCGGGTAGAGAGAGGATCTTAAAGAGAGAACTGCCACTGTCGTCATTTACTCGCACTATGCCATCCACACACGGGTTTGATCACTATGAGACCAAAGATATCGAGTAGAATGTTTGAGCCTGTTTGCAGAGTTCCAAAAATAAAAAGAAATAAAAAATAAGGACTGTTTTCAGACAGGCTTTCGTATTCATCGCTGTTTGTGGTATTGTCATTTGATCTGGTCTTCTGTCTGTCCAACTTGTCCAACAGAATTCCGCGTAATGACCACGGACTCAACCCCGAATCTGCGGTGGCATCGCCGAATCGCTGAAAATTCGTGATGGGCTCACAGCGATGTCAGTCAGTAAGCCATCAACCGTCCACGACGCGGATCCACCGTTCAGCAACGCCACTTCTCGCCGCCGGCGCTCGCGGACCACGAAAAGAGTGACTTTTTTGATGCAGTGTTATATTTTGTATATGTAATATGGACCTTTATACTTTCACCGGAGCACCTAACCCACTCCCTACCCTAAACCTACCCACAACCTACCCACTTCTGAACATATATAAAATGTTGTTAGGCAATATAAGTGCTAGTCACAGTAATACTGCAAAACTGACTGGCAACAAGCAGTATAAAAGCATTATAAATGTCGTGTTGCATTCCAAATCTTCAGCTTTACTTAAGTCTTTATGCGAAGAGAGAGTGTAAACACAAGGTTTAATCATTAAATGATCCCCCAACATTCACACGCGCCTACATCTCAGTCTAAAAGATACTCCCGTCCCAGCATGATGTAATCGGTCACGAGACACAAGAGCCACAGCTTTCTCTGCTGCCACTAGCATGACTGACCCATTTAGACATGCAAATATTTTCAATGGCATTTCACAACCAAAACTGACGCAAGCGCTCTCATGTGTGCATTTCTTGACTCACGCGACTGAGACTGCAGCACAGGAAGAGCTTACCACGGCAGACGGAGACGGCGGCATCGCATAAAGCAGCTGCCTATTCCTCTCACAACTCAACTGCTGGCTCCCTAAGACCTGGGAACATTGGCCACTTTGAATAAATTATACTTGGGCAAGTGGAAGTTGTATCTGCCTATGGTGATTCCTATGTTTATTCTGGGACAGATGGTAGGTGAATGCCAGCTATTTAGTAGGCTAACATGCTCATAAATGTAATAAATGTAAATATAAATAAAATTGTTTTGATCACACTTTAAAAAAAAAAACAAAAAAAAAAAAAAAAATCAAAAAATCACACTCTCAAATACGTATGCAATAATGGTAATGCGTTACCCAATATATAATTAATTAATACATGACGATAAATTTCAGTATCATGCCAATATTGACAGTTATTTAAAGTGTTGAACCAGTGGATCCATGCGTGGACCACGGCTGATGCCTGTCACTGACTTACATGGGTTTCACTTCTGTGAGCCCATCACGGAATGCCACCACGGATTCGGGGGTTAAGGGTCCGTGGTCATTACACAGAATTCTGTGAGATCAGGTTGGTCTGTCTGTCTATCTATCTATCTATCTATCTATCTATCTATCTATCTATCTATCTATCTATCTATCTATCTATCTATCTATCTGTCTGTCTGCCTGTCTGTCTGTCGTTCTCTCTGTCATTCTATCTATTGTTCTGTCCTTTTTCATTCTCAATTTCATTCTATCATTCTATATGTTGTTCTCTCTTTCATTCTATCATTCTTTCATTTTCTCTTTCATTCTATCTATCGATCTTTCTGTCATTCTGTCTATATTTATCTATTTATCATTCTATCCATCATTCTGTCTATCTTTTGTTTTATCTATTTTTCGTTCTTACATTGTTTTCTCTTTTGTTCTGTCTTTCTGTCTGTTGTTCTATCTTTTATTCTAGAATTCTATCCATTGCTCTATCTATTGTTTTATTTGTCGTTCTGTCTTACATCCTATCTATCATTTTGTCTCTTTAGTTCTATCTATCGTTCTGTCTGTCTTTTATTCTCTCTTTTATTCTATCTGTCATTCTATCTATTGTTCTGTCTTTCTATCCATGTTTTTTCTATCTTTCATTTTATTTATTTATCGCTCTCTCTTTCATTCTGTTGTTTTGTCTGTCTGTGGTGTGAATTGTATTCAAATGGATGCAAACACTTCCCTCATCTACCATTGGTCAGATTATCAGATAGTCCCGCCCTCACCGTTGGTCAGTGTTGCAGTGTTGCCTGATTATGATGTTCAAATAATCAGATCCTCTTACTGAAATCACCTCAGAGTCACAGCGGTACACTTTTGGAAGAATCAACCTACTAATGTCTTGAGTCTGCAAATTAAGCTGTGATGCAAGAAAGTATATTCATTTTATCATCTTGAAGTACATGCAAACAGAAAGGACAAAAAATTGGATGTGTGTTAAATTATGGGTTTTAGACATTAGTGCTTGTAGTGTAAATACAGCCAGAAGGATGTTATGGTGGTGCACGGGAAAATGATGTTAAAGTGTCATTTTCTTTGAGAGAGAGAGAGAGAGATAGAGATGCTTTGAACCCGTGATAAACTCTAGACAGGCTGGTGGAAACCCTCCAAGAGCTGCTTGACTGCTTTTATCTTTCCTGCCATAATTAAACCTGACTGTCCCTCTAATGACACATGACACTATTACAGTCATCCTGAACCTCACTCGAGATGCTGCTGTCTCTCTCACACGCTCAGCGCTTTATAAGAGAGCTGGATTAGATCCAGGCGCTGGGCTCACCCTGCTTCCCATTCTCGTCTTTTATTGTACTATTTTTAATAGCAGAACGCTCCACATATTAGCGTATAATGTGATTTTATTACTCGCTGTACAAACGGTTCAGATAAAATACGACAACATAAAATAAGCAGGGATGTCAGTGGACTGCGCGTCTGCCGGAGGGCGGATAATGGACGAGAAGCCCGGGGATCGATGTACTTGCCTCAACCAGTGGTGTTATTTGAGCTAACGTCAGTGGAAAGCTGACAGTCCGCTCTAATGCGGCCGGTTCAAGTTGCAGAAAGCGCAGGATGAGCAGACAGAGAGTCCATTCTGAGTTCATCCTAATGCACTCGTTCGTTGAACAGCACTTGGCCAGACTGTAATTGAAGGAGACGATGTTCTGAGACCTGAGGGCGCAACAGCCTGGCAGTCTGTCTGTCTGCTCCTGTCATTGTATCATTCTACCAGAGTTTTTCCTAGACTGCTCATAATGCAACACTGCCCTGCTGCCATTAAACCCCGGCTCTGGCTCCAGTTGGGCTGGCCTTATCTTATCCATCATTCCAGGATTATTCCATCTAGCCCATTCACTTATCCATTTTATCATCATCTCCCATTCATCTATTCTGGCCTTCCATCTTTAAGAGATATAGTTTTTCCTGTTCATCGTAATGTCCGTCACCCGGTCGCCCAGTCATTGCAGATGTTCTTTTTCCCATCATCTTTCACCATTTCGTATCGCTCCATCATTCTGGTCCATTGTCTGCTCACTGGCCTGTCTTGTCTCTGCTCCGTCTGTTCGTCTGTTCATCATCTATCTGGCTCACTCATCATCTATTCATTCATCTATCTACTCCATCTATCTATCTGTCGCTCCCATTTCATCACCATTTATATCTTTCATCATCTCACTATGATATCTTTCCTATCATTCCTATCTACCATCGCTCTATCATTCTGTCACTGTCATTCTTCTACCATTCTATCTTTCCACTATTCTGTCTATCATTCATCCATTAAGTTTATATCTGTCTGTCTAGCTATCTAGCTATCTAGCTATCATCTGTCTGTCTGTCTATCTATCTGTCATTCCATCAAGCTCTCTCCATTGTTTATCTATCTATTCATCTATTCACTATCTAATCATCTACCCATTCATCTATCTATCTATCTATCTATCTATCTATCTATCTGTCTGCCTGTCCGTCTTCCTCCTAACTCATCTGCTCATGTTTGAGTCAAATAAGAGCATTTGCGGTTTTAATAAATAAAGCTAATTGACTAAAATAGTTGAGAGACAGTCAGTCTGATATGAGAGGCCAGGTCAGCGGGTTGTTGATGTATGTACAGTTGTTGACGACCGCTGCCTTTTACTGCTGCTCATTGACTCTCTTTGGCGTATTTTCAAAAATCCATCTTTAGTAGAAGTGTTGGCTCCAAAGGTCATTTTCATCCATATCTCCAAAAGATCTGAAAGGATTTCATTCCCCGATCGATACTACAAACATTTTATGCACCTTCTGCAGATGAACAACTTTTTCTGCAGGTTGCACGTTTTACAAGGACCTGCTCACGATAATGTAAACCATACCTGTGAACATGCATCAGAGCTGTGTGTGTGTGTGTGTGTGTGTGTTTGTGTGCATCTCGTAGCAATGAGCACGATGTGCCTGATCGCCTCATCAGGGACTGTTGAATCTACTGATGTTGAGTAGTGTGCTGAAAGAGCACTCAGTTTCCTCTCCTCACATTTTCCTTCTCACTGGATCTTAAGATGTTCGCAGTGGTGTTGTTTTTGGAGAACAACCCGGCACTTCACATGTGGTCACCCTCTTGCCCAGTGTTTGTGTTTGTTCCAGCTGTCTGACATGTGATGTGCTCCAAATAGTACTCAAATCAAACTGATTACATACTGAGCAAATGGTCAAATTATATTAAAATATATATAAAATAACAGCATTAGTCATTGATGTATTTTAATTATATACTAAACAAATATGTATTTAATAGTAATAATAATAATAAATAATATATATTTTTGTATAATTAATTTTATTTTCCACTGTGTCTGATGTATAAAATCAGTGTATGGGATTGTATTTGTACAGGTAATCTTGATACATGTTGGATCAAATGTTAGATAATGACAGATTCTTTCACTCCTATAGACGTAAATGATGTAAAACATGTTTGGCAAATTTATAAAATCTTGCTCCCGGAGAGTGAAAGTGTTTCTCAGTCTGTGCTGTATGTATTAACGGCTCTCGAGGATTCTGCTTCTTTGTTACGTGTGAATTTTTAATAATTTCTTCAACACCACCCGACAGCATGCTCAAGGACGTCTGCTATAAATATATCAATCACAGACTCATTAATGAGCCTGGAACACTTTAAGAACAGACCACATTACGATCGCATTAAAATTGTCATTTTGCAGTGTTGATTGTAAGTCCTTGAAATGGGGTTTCTTTCTTACTAGCTTGGTATTTTGGGCTTGTCAGACAGACATATAGATCTGATATGAATATCTGCCAAGCTTGACTGCTCCTTTGATAAAGATCTTACTGGGTAATTACATGAGCGTCAGATATTGGATCTTCATGTCTTTAAATAATATATCTAGCTAAAAACACATCCAGAGCCTAAGCTTTACAATTACAACTCATGCCCATCTAAAGACAGTTTTGTATTGTGTATTTGTTTCTCCTTTAGTCTGCTGGGTTGTGTCCTCAGATTTTCAGTTTCCTCTATGTCTCAGTCTCACCTTGAGACAACCTTACTAACATGAGTGCTATCCATCAAGACAAGGTTACATAATATCCCACGTGCCTCTGTAAAACCCGATCAATCAATCAGTCAATCATCACAAAGGAAACGCTCTCACAAACGACGCTCTGGAAATATTTTCCTATACACCACCAAAACATCTCTGATCTCTTTTCCTTAGTCTTTGCAAGAAGTCTCTTCTGGCTCAACATTTATTTGATCAATTGTTCACTAAAATCAGAACTATTGTGAAATATTATTGCAATTAAAATAGCAGTTTTCATTTGAACATGTAAAATATAATTTATTTCTGTGATCAAAGCTGAATTTTCAGCATCAATACTCCAGTCTTCAGTGTCACATGATTATTAAGAAATAATTCTAATATGCTGATTTGCTCCTCAATTGCTATCTATCTATCTATCTATCGTTCCATCGTTCTGTGCATTGTTTATCTATCTATCTATCTATCTATCTATCTATCTATCTATCTATCTATCGTTCTATCGTTCTATCTATCGTTCTGTGCATTGTTTATCTATCTATCTATCTGTCTGTCTGTCTATCTATCTATCGTTCTATCGTTCTATCGTTCCATCGTTTTGTCCATTGTTTATCTATCTATCTATCGTTCTATCGTTCTATCGTTCCATCGTTTTGTCCATTGTTTATCTATCTATCTATCTATCTATCTATCTATCTATCTATCGTTCTGTCGTTCTATCATTCTTCCATGATATCTTTCCATCATTCTGTCTATCATTCTGTCATTCTACCATTCTATCTTTCCATCATTCTGTCTATCGTTCTGTCCATTGTTTATCTTTCTATCTAGCTATCTATCTATCATCTGTCTGTCTGTCTATCTATCTGTCATTCCATCGTTCTCTCCATTGTTTATCTATCTATCTATCTATCTATCTATCTATCTATCTATCTATCTATCTATCTATCTATCTATCTATCTGTCCGTCTTCCTAACCATCTGCTCATGTTTGAGTCAAATAAGAGTATTCCAGGTTTTAATAAATAAAGCTAATTGACTAAAATAGTTGAGACAGGTCAGTCTGACATGAGAGGCCAGGTCAAAGGTTGTTGATGTATGTACAGTTGTTGACGCACTGCTGCTCTTTACTGCTGCTCATTGACTCTCATGGCTTCTCAAAATCCATCTTTAGTAGAAGTGTTTTTGGCTCCAAAGGTCATTTTCATCCATATCTCCAAAAGATCTGAAAGGGATTTCATTCCCGATCAGATACCACAAACATTTTATGCACCTTCTGCAGATGAACAACTTTTTCTGCAGGTTGCACGTTTTACAAGGACTTGCTCACGATAATGTAAACCATACCTGTGAACATGCATCAGAGCTGTGTGTGTGTGTGTGTGTGTGTTTGTGTGCATCTCTGCAGCAATGAGCACGATGTGCCTGATCGCCCTCATCAGGGACTGTTGAATCGATTGGTTGAGAAAACGCTGAAAGAGCACCAGTTTCTCTCTCACACTTTCCTTCTCACTGGATCTTAAGATGTTCGCAGCAGTGTTGTTTTTGGAGAACAACCCGGGCACTTCACATGTGGTCACCCTCTTGCTCCAGTGTTTGTGTTTGTTCCAGCTGTCTGACACATGTGATGCGCTCCAAATAGTACCTGCAAATCAAACTGATTACATACTGGAGCAAAATGGTCAAATTATATTAAAATATATATAAAATAATACATTTAAATATTGATGTATTTTAAATATATATTTAAATAAATATGTATTTAATATATAATAATAATAATAAATAATATATATTTTTGTATAATTAATTTTATTTTCCACTGTGTCTTTGATGCATAAAATCAGTGTATGGGATTGTATTTGTACAGGTAATCTGATACATGCTGGATCAAATGTTAGATAATGACAGATTCTTTCACTCCTATAGACGTAAATGATGTAAACATGCTTCATAAATTCTATAAAATCTTGCTCCCGGAGAGTGAAAGTGTTTCTCAGTCTGTGCTGCATGTATTAACGGCCTCCGGAGATCTGCTTCTTTGTTACGTGTGAATTTTTAATAATTTCTTCAACACCACCCGACAGCATGCTCAAGGACGTCCGGCTATAAATATATCAATCACAGACTCATTAATGAGCCTGGAACACTTTAAGAACAGACCAGCATTACGATCGCATTAAAATTGTCATTTTGCAGTGTTGATTGTAAGTCCTTGAAATGGGGTTTCTTTCACTAGCTTGGTATTTTGCTTCTGTCAGACAGACATATAGATCTGATATGAATATCTGCCAAAGCTGACTGCTCCTTTGATAAAGATCTTACGGTAATTACATGAGCGTCAGATATTGGATCTTCATGTCTTTAAATAAAGCAGCATTCAGCTAAAAACACATCCAGAGCTTAAGCTTACACTGCTAAATCATGCTCATCTAAAGACAGTTTTGTATTGTGTGTTTGTTTTCCTTTAGTCTGCTGGTTGTGTCCTCAGATTTTCAGTTTCCTTCATGTCTCAGTCTCACCTTGAGACAACCTTACTAACATGAGTGCTATCCATCAAGACAAGGTTACATAATATCCTACGTCTCTCTGTAAAACTCGATCAGTCAATCAGTCACAAAGGAAACGCTCTCACAAACGACGCTCTGGAAATATTTTCCTATACACCACCAAAACATCTCTGATCTCTTTTCCTTAGTCTTTGCAAGAAGTCTCTTCTGCTCAACATTTATTTGATCAATCGTTCACTAAAATCAGAACTATTGTGAAATATTATTGCAATTAAAATAGCAGTTTTCTATTTGAACATGTAAAATATAATTTATTTCTGTGATCAAAGCTGAATTTTCAGCATCATTACTCCAGTCTTCAGTGTCACATGATTATTCAGAAATCATTCTAATATGCTGATTTGCTCCTCAATTGCTGCTAATGTCTTTACTGTCACTTTTGATCAATTTAAATTTCCTTTCTGGACAAAAATATCTATCTGTCTATACGTCTCTTTTATCTATCTATCTATCTATCTATCTATCTATCTATCTATCTATCTATCTATCTAT
>JAFVLL020030901.1:0-12315 GCA_021397915.2 Tor tambroides
AACTCATCCTGATCTTGAATAGCCTGAGAGTGAGCACATTTTCAGCAAATTTTCATTTTTGGGTGAACTATTCCTGTATGTCCCCATTTAGACAGCTACGCAGATGTGTTTGTGTGTTTGAGAGTAAATGCGTCGCTACACTAAATCACATTGGTGTACGTGTGTGTTTGTGAGCAACAGGCAGGTGATGATGAAGATGATGATGATGGTTAAACTGGCAGGCTGAAGAAGAATCTTTGGTATCAGTGGCTGTATCACACACACCACTGTGTTTCTGTGAGGTAGCCACATTGATTCTCACTACAAACGAGGTGTGTGTTCGCTTTTTTCAAATTTTTGCTTCACATCAGAGTTTGCAATGACACTGTTTAAGAAAAACTCGCTCTTCGCCTGGTCGCGGCTTCAAAAATGCTACAGACATCTGCTGTCTTACCTGTCTGGACAGAGAGACAGGAATTAAGCAAAGATGACCGTCACCTGGCGAACGCGTCAAGAAGGGCCTTTTCTCCAGCAGGAACCTTTGGATTGATAGACAAAGAGACAACATCCATCTCTACAGCTGCGAGAGTTCAGGAGTCCGTTTCTCCGCAAATGTTCGTTATACACAACAATCCCTTTTTTCTTCGTTTCTCGTCGTCACAAGGTGCTTCTTTACACTTAGTTTATGCACAACAGAGCACAAAGAGTCCAGACGTTTAATACAAACTTTGTGTCTATGTAACTATTTTTACCCGCATCGTTATTATAGAGGAACAGAGAGAGAGAGAGAGAGGGAAGGAACACAAGGAGGAAAGATAGAGCATAATATTTACAGGTTCATTTTCAGTACGTTTTGGTAAGTGGAGCGATTTGGTTTCCAAAACAACGGATGAGTTTCTCAGCCCCTGTGGGAAGGATTTTGCATGATTTGTCGGATTCTCCCGCACAGACTCATGGGAAAGGAAGGGAGTCTTTGGGGTTTATAATTATCATTAAGGCATCTGTCGTTGGCACTCAATTATCATACAGTGACATTTTACCTTTAGGTTTGGCCACTAGAAGCTGCGGGTCTCCACAAACAGGAGAAAAATTATCAAACAGCTTTTACTCTGCGTTTGGTTACTGATTGTTTCATCTTTGGTAACGGAAAATACCTTTGGATATTAGACATAAATGTATGAAAAAAGCGCATGGATGAGAAAAAGTCCTGACGTCTGACAACCTGTGCAGGACAGATTTATGCTGCCTTCAAGTCTTTCTGGGACGTTCCTACTTGAGGGTTTGGAAATTGCATTGAAAATAATGGGAAAATGATAAATACTCTCATTCTAAATTGACTTGATGCAGGGTTATTAATGGTAACTAAAACTAAAAACTATATACACATAAAAAAATAAAAAATCAGTACTTGAAATAAAATAAATGTTAATGGAAATTAAATAGGCCTATTAAAACTGACTTTATTTCAGCTAGTTGCCAAAGGCAACATTTTCTCATTTTCATTTAGTTTAACTTGAAGTATTAAAATAACTAAAGCTGAAATAAAAATGAATAAAATCTATGTAGACATATTTTTTAAAAAGGGAATAAAATTACAACAATGCAAAAAAAAATGCTAAAACTTTAAAATTAAAATTAAAAATATAAAAATAAAAACTCACTCAAAATAAGATAAAAAGATAGTATATAAATTATACTAAAATAACTAAAGCTAAAACTAATGTAAAGTTAATAAACACAAAATAGACATTAAAAACAAAAAATGATGCATCAAAATGACAAAAACCTTAACTAAAATTATAAAGAAAGCAGGAAATAAAAAAATAAAAACATTCAAAATATAAGTAAAAGTATATCAATGATACCTAAAACAAACTGAAATAAAATTAATATTTTTAAAATTAATAAAATGTATTAATTAAAATTAAATAAATTTAATTTTAATTAATAAATTAAATAAATTTATTTAAATTTTTTAAATAAATTAAATAAATTTTAAAATTTATTTCAAATTAATAAAATTATTTGTTATTAATAAAATTTATGAAAAATAAAAATATAAAAATAATACACACATTTTTTTTTTTAAATTTTACAAATAACAAAAATGCAACAAAACCGCAACAAAAATTTTGAAATTGAAGTCTAAAACGGAACATTTAGTTTTAAAAAAACTAATTTAAAAAACTCTAATAGTATATGAGTAATGCTAAAACAGCACTGACTTGAAGGCAGCATGTCCTGCAGCAAACGAAGCGTGAGTTTGTAGTGTTTTCCAGGAGGTGGCGCCGTTGCTCTGTGCAGATGAAGCTCTCTGTAAAACCCCTACGGTAAAATGATTCTTTAGGGGTGAATACAGAGGACTGATTGATTCTTTGCATCCCTTTATCATTGTGCTGAAGCAAGAACAAGGCGCCACGCTGGCAGTGAAAGTACAGAGACGGCGAGACAAATATCTGACGTGATTTGAGAAGCTACCGCGATATGAATATCTAGCTATATCCTGACGTGTCAAGGACAGGTCATAGGTCAAGGAGTCGAGAACCAAGGGTCGTGTGCTAAAATACGTATTGCCTTCTTTTCCTTCTTTCTGCTGCTCTATGAGAGAGAGAAAATTCTGCTCGGCTAATCCAGAGACTGAGATGAGAGATGTTTTAGCTCAAATATCAAGCACAGGTGAGGGGATGGCCAAAATATCCACGATGAGAAAGAAATAGACGGACTAATGAATTAAAAGAATACGTTTGATTTGACAAATGCAAATGATTCATCCACATCCGCCGTGCTCGGAAGAGGTTTGCGAGGTTTGATGGGCGCCGTAGATCATCATCAGCTGTGCATCTGGCACAGATCTCTCTGCGTCCGAGACGCTCAAGCCTTGGAGAAAGTGGTCGCCGAGGTGCCGGGCTGCCCGGGACTGACCGCATGCTCGTCTTGCCAGCGATCCATGCATCTTCGGCGTGCGTTCATGAAGAAGTTGCTGACGGTGGAGAGCTCCAAGCCCAGCTGCTGCGAGATGGTCAGCTGCATCTCTTTGGACGGACGCTTGTTCTCCTTAAAGATGGCCAGAAGTGTTCGCCGCTGCAGGTCGGTGAAGACCAGACGCTGCTTCTTGGGCACCATGTTTCTGTCTTTGTGCTGCTCCTGTTCCTTTCTCTTGCAGGCTGCCAGGAGGAGACACAGAGAAAGAGAGGAGTGAAAATACAAGAATTCAACATCCAATAAATCATGCAACTAGTAGAAAGCTGATAAAGGAAACCGTGAAACCATTCAATAGAGTACTATTTCTGTCTGCTAGTGTTCAGAATTGATTGCAAACTTAGTAAACAAAAAATTAGTTTAAAGCACTAAATGCATATAGCTAGATTTATCGCATCCAAAATAAGTTTTTGTTCACATAATATATGTGTGTACTGTGTATATTTATTATGTATATATATATATATATATATATACACACACATGCATGTTAATATTTAAGAAAAATATGTTATGTTTATATATTAAATATATTTATCTGTAATATAAATAGTATAAATATATACATGTAAATATTTTCAAAATATATACTGTATGTGTGTGTGTATTTATATATACATAACAGTACACACACATATATTATGTGAACAAAAACTTATATTTTGGATGCAATTAATCACGATTAATCATTTGACAGCACTACACCATGATAGTGTGATTAGAAATGTTTTTTCTCTTCACACTATATCAATTTATATCCAGCTAACAAAAATATTTTATGAAAACTTTTTTTTTTTTTCTCGAAAAAACATCCAAAATCATCCAGTTTTTTTGGTTATGTGAACATTGCATTTTATAATTTTATATAGGAATGTTACTTTTGAATGTTCCCTGAACATTTTGAAACACATAGTAACATTTAAAAAACATTAGATGAGCGTCCAACTAAAATGTTTTTGAAAACGTTCCATGAGTGATGTATAAATAATGTTTTGAGAACGTTATTAAAGACCAGAGAACTTTAAACAAACATTCCATTAATGTTTTTTCTTGGTTATTTGAATGTTAAGAGAACATTCCATTTTATCATTTTGCAAACATTATCGAAATGTTACTTTTGAATGTTTTCTGAACGTTCTGAAACAAGTAGTAACAAAAAAATGTCAGACAAGCATCTAAACTTTCAAAAAAAATGTTCCAAGAATGATAATTTTATGCTAACATTTTGAGAACTTTATTAAAGACCAGAGAACTTTGAATAAATGTTCTTTGAATATTACTGGAAGAGCATTTGTTCATGACTCGTCTGAATGTTTTGAGAACGTTCCCTGTTAGCTGGGTATAAATGTTGATATAGGTATATTTTACAGTTTGTCTCTGAGCTTATAAACCCCAAAACAATAGAACTGCCGCTTTAAATGACATAATGCACAGGAAGTGACATCATTAGAGTTTTTCTGCTACTTTAGAATAGTCATTAGTTCAGAATTGCACACTTACTACTCTTATAATTTCTGAAGTATATTGCATGCATACTGTCCCCAGATATGCCAAAATGTGCAATACACAACAAATAATAACACATTTCAGACAGTGAAGCCTAAATTACTGCATTAAATCTACATGTTACACTCTTAAAAATAAAGGTTGCAAAGGGGGGTATTATAGAAAAACCATTTCGGTTCCCCAAAGAACCTTTCAGTCAACAGTTCTAAAAAGAACCATTTTTATTAGTGTGAAGAACATTTTAATAATCTAATGAACCTTTTCCACCATAAGGAACCTTTGGAGTTTCCACACATGTTAAAGGTTCCTCATGGAGCTATTGATGCCAATAAATATGTTTATTTTTAAGAGTGTGCATTTTGCAGGTCTATGCATTTAATGTGCTTTTGACATGTATTTGACCAATATATTTGTGTGAAGCACAAAACCAATATGTTCAGCGACTCTGTCTGTGTGTGTGTGTGTGTGTGTGTGTGTATCCTGTGGGACTCATGTTTGAGAACCCTCAGGCAAAATCCACTCTTCCTCTGCGAGCTGTTTGCAGTCATCCAGAGGATTTACATTCATGTGTTCGCACTCACAGCTGACTCTATAAAACACTGCAGACGACACGCCAAAGCCCAAGCACTTTCCGCTTTTAGCAGCAAGCACCACAGAGAGCAGGACAATCTGTCTGCGCAACAAAATCATTATGTCAGCGTTTCACAGTCCTGCCTGTTATCATTCATTAAAACAAACCTAATCGTCTGCTAATGCTCAGAACATCTCTCTCTGTTTCTTACTGTATAATTCTACGATTCCTTCTCTTGCATACGTCTGTATTTCTGTCTCTCACACACACACACACACACACACACACACACACACACACTTGTGATAGCGTGAAATTTTTGTGGATTGTGCTGAAATTGATTGCCAGGCCAATATATGTGCAATTACAGAGAGCCATGAGCCAATCGATCTACCCTACACAGTCAAATCTGTTTACTGCTGCCGTCTAAAGCTGCAGCTCACTCATCCATCATATTCATATACCACCCCACACACACACACTCACACTCACACACACACACACACACACACTCACTCACACACACACACACACACACACACACACACACACTGTTATACTGTACACATACACCAATAAAACACACCAACATGCAGAATCACTCAATCACTCATGCAGAATACTGACTCTACAGCAGTTCATGTCTATCTATCCGTCTGTCCATCTGTCTATCTATCTATCTATCTATCTATCTATCTATCTGTCTGTGTCTATCTATCTATCTATTCATCTATCTATCTATCATCTATCCATCTGTCTATCTATCTATCTATCTATCTATCTATCTATCTATTCGTCCGTCTGTCTATCATTTTATCTATCATTCTATCTATCATTCTATCTATCTATCTATCTATCTATCTATCATCTATCTATTCGTCTGTCTATCTATCTATCTATCTATCTATTCGTCCGTCTGTCTATCATTCTATCTATCTATCTATCTATCTATCTATCTATCTAACATGTTATTGTTCTATCTATGTATCTATGTAATAGACTAACATAACTAATACACACTATATTATTTAAATTATTTATAGAGGTATACATCACTTAATCGTTATTGAGAAACGTTTAGAAACATTCTGTATATTTTAGGTTAGGGTTTGTTCAAGTTACAACAGTTGTATTTTGATTCATAAGAAGATCATGGCTGTCTTTGCTGGACAGATTCATCTGCTTCAACAAATCATATCTGGAGAGGTGACTAACGCTCAAATGACGGAAAATACGATAAAGCGCAGCATTTGATGAGGACTCTCCCTCTTCTCTGACCCATATTTAGAGCTCTTTTGTCCGATTGTCTCCTGGTTCTGTATCGAGCATCATTTCGGCTCTTTCCCACCAGCCTCCTCCCGGTGTCACGCGCTCCGTGGGGGATCAATACGGATCGATCGCCTGGGAAGGGGCCCTGATTACTGGACCACGTGCGCAAGAGAAAACAGAGGAAAATCGATCACTGCAGCTTTTAGGGCAACAGCAGAGCGCAGACAGAAAGAAGAAAGACGCACATTCAGCCTGGCGCATTAGACGCACTTTAACATTCAACCAGCAGATATGTTCAAAACACTCAGTACATTTACCGAGAGTATTTCTTGCTTGCTTCATTCATTTATTTATACATTCATGATAATGGCCTAACATTTGTTTATCTGGTTGCTCTTAAATGTTGGTCTTAAAGATGGAAAATATCATTTATACTATTTTGAACCTGAATGATTTCAGAATTCAGGAGACATTCTGCGAGAAAAAAGAAGCTGATCCTACTAAAGTTGATATTATTCACTTAATATTTAGCTACATGCCTGTTCATTTAGCAAATGCATATATGAGAATAAAAAATAGGCTACAAGAAGCATTAAACAAAGTGCCACAAGAATAATAAAATGCCAGAGCAAGTGTACGTGCAGAAAATGAGTCTGCAATTAAATATGCGTTCATTCAGTCGCTTGCATTCAATTTAACGTTGCGTCGCCACGTGCGTGTGGACAGACGCTCGAGACAATAATGTTTGATGTCATTGGTGTGTCTAAAGCCGCCATTTTGAATAGTACAGGTGGGATTTCTGGCGGAAAATGAGAAGGACTTTCCCTAATACAAAACTGTCATCTGGCTTCAGTTGTTTTTGGATGTTGCGGATTGCTTACAGTGCCTCTATGGAAAACAGGAGAATGCAACGGGCGAGTAGACACAACTTTCCCTTACTTAGAGAATGCATATACCTAAAACACTGGGAAAATGGCCAAGACTCTCTAATTTCACGCACGGTTTATTCAGATCTCAAGCATGGAACATTAGCGAATGAACGCAATATGGGCAATTCATAATTACCAGAAACAACACGTTCAGACTACAAAATGCTGATGCCTTGAAAAGAGAAATGCGTACTGTAGCAGAGTATTTTAATAGTTAGCCTGTCTGTTAAGATGAAAGGAATTAAGCTGAAACCGATCGGGAAAATTCTTTATTTTAGACAGTTCAGAGAACGATGCATTTCATCTCTCAGGCCAACAAACGAACCAAACAACGTTTCTCTACGGATACACAGTTAACCTAATCAAAGCGAATCTGGATGCATAGCCTAAATAATATCCATAAGTGCAAAGGAATGACCTCTCCTCCAGGTCCAAATGAGTTACAGCATATAAACCCTTTTATTGTCGTTTATTATGACAACCGCATTCAGTTGCTTCATTTTTAATCCTTTTTCTTACAAATTAATAGTCCGGGAATCGATTGACCTTTGTTTTAAAATATTTTCATGAGGCATGTATTTAATATATGTCACACAGCAGCGCTTGTGCCAGGCTTGATAACGCTGCATCTCCAGCTCAATAATATACAGTGCAGCGTGTGGGAGTTGCCCCTTAATACAGCCATAATTTGCTGGACATTTTTGGTTTTTAACAGTTTTACTGTTATTCCATTTGAATGCCAGTTGCAATAAATCAGACTCAATTGCATCAGAATTAGGAAGTATTTTTTAAATAATTTCTTACACTAAAATATGTTAGACAGCACATTGAGGGTTGTCTGTGACATCAAGACTACATAAACCCGTATTGATAAAATAAGAAAATGATCCATATTGACTGTAGCTCATGTGAAAGAAGCCGCATAATCACAGAAAAGACATTCAATACGAGAAGTGTGTGTGTGATGTTTGCAGATGACATTTTAATGGGCTGCGTCTGTTTAGTTTTGTAATCCAATGGTAAGCGCTGATATTGATATCTTATCACTCAGATGGATGAATATAAACTGCTGCAGTTTGTCCTTTTATTTATATTTGCTGTGTTCTGAGTTCATATGGCAGTTTTTTGAAAGAATATCCATCTAATCCATCCAACTAATCTACTCATCACAATCTCGTATTCTTTTGCTTAACCCTTTAACTAAAACACTACAAAATTCTTCTTCTAAACAAGCTTTCTAGTGAGTATAACATATTCTTGCTTTAAAAAAACCCAGTCGTTTAAGATGTGTAAAATTGTGAGGATGCTTCTTGTGTTCAACAGACTAATGCAAAAAGATGGTTTGCTTCTGTAATGAAACTGAGGTTGGAGATTGGATTATAATCGTTTCAGAATCAGTATTTTGCGTGCTACTGACTTTGGCGTGCATATGATACGCACGTGTTTGACGTGCATATAATACGCAGTTTTTGCGTGCATATAATACGCACTATGTTGGCGTGCATATGATACGCATTTTGGCATACATATAGGCTAATATGCACCTACCCCACACCCCTAAACCTAACCATTGCATATGCAAGCCAAAGTCAATTTCTGCATATAATTGTGCAAAAAAATCGTGCCATTAAAACGCACATTCATGAGATCGGGTTATAAGTAGGCTATAGCATTTGTGCAAAATAAATCCCTTTGTAAAGTTTCCGTAGTCTTGAACCACAAAAAGTCAATTAAATGAGCATTACAGTTATTGTACATATGTGAACATGCTGTCTGCTGAGGTGGGTGTGGTCTGTGTGTGCGTGTGGGCGTGGCGGAGAGGGCGGGGGGCGGGATCGATAACTAACCGCACCAGGCCGCTAACAGCTCGGCTCGGGATCGATGGCTTGAGCGGGGCGGTTCTGTTTTTGGGTGCGGTGAAACGAACCCTCTCCCGCGCGGGCCGGGCTACTGCTGGCGAGAAACAGTCATGTCAATCAAAGCCCAGTCAACACAAACCAGATCAACAATACACACCCATTACATTCTGCTGCTGCTGCGAGTTTATAGATTAACCATATTTAATCAATGCGGCTCATTTCTGCTGCTTAAAATATCACTGCAACAGTTTTTTTCTTGGCCAAACAATGCAAGTGGATTTTTAAAATCATAATACGTAAACCAAGTTTCCTCTAGTGAATTGTTCACTGGCTTAAATTCTGAATTGAATAATAGGCTAATTGTAAATGTACTCTGCGTTATCCCGTTGGATCTTATTTGATGTGGTTACATGCTATAATAAAATAAATAAAATATCAAAATTCTGTAGAATCCCTTGATAAATGATTTTTTATCTTAAGAGTTCAGTGTGAGCGAAGGTAAAATGAAGCTGTGCTGGTTTTGAGTGGATGTCAATGTTCATCATCGAGACGATGAGCGTTTGACAACAATAAAGGTTAAAGCGGATCTTTTAATTCGATTTTTATTTAAGTGTGTGTGTGTGTGTGTGTGTGTGTGTGTGAGTGTGAGTGTGTGTGTGTGTGTGTGAGTGTGAGTGTGACATCATGTCGTGTGTGTGTGAGTGTGTGTGTGACATCATGTCGTGCACACACGCCACACACATCTGTTCTTCATGTTTTTCTGCCAGCACACAAATGAAAATACATTTTTTTCGACTTTTCGTTGCCAAAAAAATAATGATAATTATTTTCCATTGTCGTATTAAAACGCTAACGTTTCTGCACTCATATAAACATTAATTTATTAGTGAATTGTGCGTTTGTCCGTAATAAAGGTCCGTAATATCAGCACGTACGATTAATAAATAATGAAATTAAATGGAAGTGACAGTTTAAAAAATAGGTAAATAAATAAATAAAATGACAAGCGGTTTTCTGTGAAATTACGAAAAAACGAGTTATCTGACGACCCCGGTAGGGCTTTTTCAAAAATTAAAATCGTGTTTAAAAATGCAATATTAATATTTTGTCACCCAGTTAATAAAATAATAATGATAATAACAACATATTATTTATTCGAATTATAAAGCATTGATATTTTTAAATGCAGGTTGCCTCGTCTAGTCTCAAACACCTCAGAAGAATGAATATTTGTAATGCTTGTTTTAGATATTAAATAGCTCGTTTACGAATGCAGACAGTAGTCAATATTTGCTTTGTGGATCTGCTCGAATAATTCAAAACAACATGTAGAGAATTTATTACTGGGCAAGCATCTCATATGCGACTGAAACGGAGTTTGACCTCAGTGTGTGTGTGTGTGTGTGTGTGTGTGTGTGTGTGTGAGCGTCTTTCTTTCTCAATGCCAGTTATTATTTTAAAAATGAATTATAAATAAATAAATAATCAACCAATCCACTGCTTTATATCGTGCATAAATCATTTTTTTAAATATCATGTAGAAAAGTAATTCCCATAGGCTATTATTGCTTCTAACATCTGCTAAATAAATGCATTACTTGGGATATAATGTGATTGATTATATCTAAATAATCTGAATTTATTCCTTCAGGTGGCTTGATTTAGAATCAACTTTAATGAGACTGAGATTTTATAAAGTCTTAATATAGAGGTTCATATTTTCTTAAAAATGTAAAATAAAATAAAAATCTGCATCTTTTTATTTTAGACTTAATGTGCTGAAAGTAAAAGTATGTACAATGCTTCAGTATAATCACATTCATATTCAAATGCGTCATGTCCATTACATTAAAACATCTTTATAAAATCTCACACAGACTAGAAGGCCCTTCATAACCATTCTGATCATAATTAGATCAGATAATATGAACTATAACAACAAGAGAGTTTGGCGTTTAAGGCAGGTGTAGTCTAATATAAGTGAGGTTTTCTCTTTGTCCAGGTCAGAATGAGTTCGTCTTTGTCTTGCGGCTTTCCTAACTGGTCTCTAAAATCAATTTCTCAGTGGACAAACATCTGACAGACCAGATCCATCCCCAGCAGCTCAATTAAACGCCATTCATAGACAGTCTGATTGATCTGAAAGCCAAGAAGTCATTGCAAGAGCAAACCATCACTTGCAGATCTTAAATTAACCCTGTGTGTTATTCTCGAGTGTGTTTCGGTCGCTAACATTTCACACACACACACACACATCTAAACGATTACATGCCATAGACTGTTTCTATCAAGCTAAACATGCATTTTTAGAGTATAAAAACATTATTTGCATCATGTTTAGAAGTGTATAAAGTGTGCATTTGTCAGATTTAATTTGCATTTGAGGTCAGCTGTTAATAATATATGTACACACAATGTTTGCAGTGCTAGTTTCTAATGCATATTATATAATCTGTACTGATCCTTGATTTTCTGATGTAAAAGAAAAATATGAGATGCATAGATATGTCCTATGTATTAGAATATGTGAATTTAAAGCTGAAATGTTTTGTTTGCATCAGTTTAATGTTCACTGTAAGTCAGTCATTGGTAGTTTGATGTCTGAAGAGTGAAACACTGATGCTTTCAGAACATTGATCTGTTTGTTTGAGTTCCTCTCAGTTATTTTTGGGGGCGGGACTATGTGATTGTACAGCCAATGGCGGAGTGGTAGAAGTGTTTCTGCACTGAAATGAATCCTGATAAATGTGTTCATGATGTGTGTTTGAGAGAGTGTGTTTGAGGAGTATATTCCAGTATGTTTGCAATTGTTTGCTTTTCAGTATGTACAGAATGCATTATGCAACAATAAATGCATGCTACATCATAATGAACTCTGCTTGTTTACTGCACATGCACATTGGCAAATGCAGGTCATTCAGATATTAAATTTAAAGTAATTTATTTGCATAATTGTGTTTACACACACTCTCAGAAATAAAGGTACAAAAGCTGTCACTGGGGCGCTACCTTTTCCAAAGAGACACTTCTGTACCTTATTTGTATGTATGTGTGTGTGTGTGTGTGTGTGTGTGAATAATTATATTGTACTGTCGAAATAGTATACTATTCTGAACACAGCTCTGTTGTGTTAGTATGTTCTTCATCTCCCACAGACTAATTATCTGTACAAAGAATAATTTTCTGGACTGTTGGATAATTTGCTGTGCATTAATTTGCAGTA
>JAFVLL020030902.1:0-13183 GCA_021397915.2 Tor tambroides
ACATTATACAAGTTTCACTTTTTGAATGGAATTAGTGAAATAAATCAACTTTTTGATGATATTCTAATTATATGACCAGCACCTGTATATACACTATATTTTAGGTATAGATACAAACGTATATATAACTTTTGTGTTCAAAAGTTTGGTGTCAGTGCGATTTAAAAAAAAATAAATAAAAAAAATTATACTTTTATTTAGCAAGGACGCATTAAATTGACCAGAAGTGACAAAAGAGACTTAAAGACTTCTATTTCAAATAAATGTTGTTCTTTTGAACATTCTAGTCATCAAAAAAATCTGAAAAAAGTATCAAGAAGTTTGGGATCAGTAAGATTTTTAATGGAGTCTCTTATGCTCATGAAGGCTATATGTATTTGATCAAAAATACAAAAAAACCCCAGTAATATTTTGAAATATTATTTCAATTTCCAATAATGGTTTTCTGTTTTAATAAACTTTAAAACAATTTATTTCTGTGACGCTAAGCTGAATTTTCATCAGCCATGGAACTCCAGTCTAAAATTCCTTCAGAAATCATTCTAATATGCTGATTTATTATTAGAATGATCAATGTTGGAAACAGTTGTGCTGCCAAATATTTTTTTGGAAACTGTGATACTTTGATACTATCACTTCTTATCAATTTAACACATCCTTGCTGAATAAAAGGTTTAATTTCTTTCAAAAAAAAAAAGAAAAAAAAAAGAAAGAATAAAAATTTACTGACCCCAAACTTTTGAACGGTATATTGTTAGAAAAGATTTCTATTTTAAATAAATGCTCTTCTTTTTATTCATCAAAGAATCCTGAAAAATAATAATAAATCAGCATATTAGAATGATTTCTGAAGGATCATGTGACACTGAAGACTGGGGTAATAATGCTGAAAATTCAGCTTTGCATCACAGGAATAAATTAGATTTTAATATATTAAAATAGAAAAATATTATTTTACATTGTAATAATATTTCACAACATTACATTTTTTTCCTGTATTTTTGATCAAATAAATGCAGCCTTGATGAGCATAAGAAACTCCTTTAAAAATCGTTCTGATCCCAAACCTTTGACCAGTAGCGTGTGTATATATCTTAATTCTATATTTATAATTAAAATATATATTTTAATTATAAATATTTTAAAGCGTTCTTTAATTCATATTGACTTAAGATACAGGAGAAGAACATATCACTCACTCTAGGATTTCATTGTACTCTATGCTTTCCTCCAAGTTCTGTAAGTTAGGGTTAGCGCTTCGTATCGCTCGCATGTAAGCTTTCAGGAGCTGGATGTCACGTTTCTGAAGAACAGAAATCAAGAGAATATTAAAAACAGTGTGGTGTGTGCTGATCAGAGCAGAGAATCCAAGATGTTAAACTAAAATAAATTCACATGACATAATGACAGGGACATGATAAACCTCATGATGAAGCGTAAAACACACAGGTCTGACCTGTTCTGCAAGTTGGTGCTTGTGCTCAGCTGCAGTCTTCTCTAGATCTGCAATCTTGGTCTGCTGTTGCTGCACCACGCTGCGTAGGTGCTTAATACAGTTGTGATTAGGCATCTCATCTTTGGGCATTTCTAGCCTGCAAAGTAAAAAAGCAAATGTGACTAAAATGTCAAACAAACATTGAAGACAATTAAGGGCTGTTCACACAGGATGCATTCTTGCATTAAAAAAAAAAAACAGCGTGTTGCAGAGCTGAAAAAGACGCTGAGAAAGCAGTGAACCATGGCACTACGGTCAAACACATCCATACAGCACATGAGTGGGCTAAGTGAGAAATAGATGAATTTGGTAGATACCCGCAGCCTTCTTCACACGTGACGGGTCGTTTTGGGTTGTGCTCGCAGTCCTTGAGGTGTGACTGCAGCTGGTCGAGCCGAAGGGTGGCCGTGCAGCCGAAACCGGCGTTATCACAGGAGATCTGCAGCTTGGAAAGCATGTTACGCATGATGCGGGGAACAGGTCGAAGATGGGCAAGAGTCACCACGGTGCGGTCTACAGGGCAGATCTGCTGCTGTGCAAACCACTGTGTGATGCAGGCGTTACAGAAAGCATGCTCACAATGCGGGGCCTGAGAGAACAAACAGATTGATCAGGGTGTAACCTGAACTCAGTGCCTACTGACTTTTCTTGCTGAAGTGCAAAATGTCTGAAAAAATGCACTGTGTAAATCTATTGACGTTAAAAAAAGGAAGAAAAAAAAACAACAACAAAATAAACTGACTGGCAAAGACAGTAATTTATTAAAAAGGAATAAAATAAGAGTATTATTACTGTTGTCATTTTATTATTATTGATGTTATTATAAATAATAAAAATATATTGTTTTTATTAATTAATAAAATAATGAATTGAATAATAAAGTATTACTGTTATTATATTATTTTTACTGTTAATTTTAAGAACTAATAATAATAATAATAATAATAATAAATAATTTAATAAATATAATAATAATTAAAATAATAACTGTATTAATACTTTTATCATTTTTAATTCATTGTATTAATTAAGCACTGTGTGTGTGCTTTTTTGTTAGAAATATATGTGACCCTGGACCACAAAACCAGTCTTAAGTCGCTGGGGTATATTTGTAGCAATAGCCAAAAATACATTGTGTAGGTCAAAATTATTGATTTTTCTTTTATGCCAAAAATCATTAGGATATTAAGTAAAGATCATGTTCCATGAAGATAATTTGTAAATTTCTTGCCGTAAATATATCAAAACTTCATTTTTGATTAGTAATATGCATTGCTAAGAACTTAATTTGGACAACTTTAAAGGTGATTTTCTCAATATTTTGATTTTTTTGCACCCTCAGATTACAGATTTTCAAATAGTTGTATCTCAGCCAAATATTGTCCTATCCTAACAAACCATACATCAATGGAAAGATTATTTATTCAGCTTTCAGATGACGTATATATCTCAATTTCGAAAAATTGACACTTATGACTGGTTTTGTGGTCTAGGGTCACATATAGCCTGTAATTTTCCTCAAGTCCCTAACCATTTTTATGAAATGATCATTTTAGACCCTTTTGAAACACATTCACCCAATGATCTTGGAGCAATGATATCTAGTAACCGCAAACTCATAACGTCGCGACAGAGGCTGAGCCTCTGTCACTTTCTCAAGGTGTTCTAGGATTGCAGTTGAATGAAAATAAATATCGACCTGCACTGGCTCCTCCAGCACCCCGCTGCAGATGGGACATAACAGATCCTCGTCCACCTCTCCTTGGAACCTGGTGACGTCGTACCCCATGGCACATTACCAGAATCTTTGATATCTGAAATCAAGCAGGCAGGAAGTGTGTGTTGTGAGAACTCAGCCGGTACACTCAGTTGCAGCCAACTGCCTCTGAGACAGAGATGCATGAGAAGAACTGGATGTACAACAGGATGAAACTAAAAACTTATAGCATCTGTTGGCCATTTTTAACTGAACACTAAAACCAGCACAGGAACAGAAGACGACAAGTAAAAACATCACTTATAATTAGTTTTGTCCTAACCAGCTGTGACAAGCATCAAGACATTTTGTCAGTCAGTTTGTATTTTTCCTTAATGAAATGTTATGGCAGCAAAATCAGCTTCCATTTAGCTGTATATTTAACATTAAATACACCATAATTACTTGTGACTGTATCACTTTGCACTTTGTAGCAAGTAAATGTAGAACAGAGGTGGATATTCACAATAATCACTACTTAAAGACTTATCACAAAATCTAAACACATTTCTGCAAATAATTTCCATTTAAAGAGACTGCAGCACCATAGTTTGAATATATTTGAGTGTTTTCAGAGCCAATTTACTATTTTGGTATCTGCCATTAAGGATAAACTAGACTACAAATAAGAACAGTTCTTAGCCAGAATAAGCTCCAAAGTGGACTGGATTTTATGGCGGAAATCATCAAGTTATTAACGCCCATCCAGAATTACATATGTCCTAGAACTGACAGAAAGCAGACCTTTTAATACCACAGAGCACAACAGATGCATTTCTGATTAAATATGAATGATCCGAGTGATTATATAACACACAGTAGCATTAAAGGATTACAAGACATTTTCTCTGCTACAATATCAAGTGAAACATTCAAAAGAAATGTACATTCATACCTCACGAAAGCGCAGCCCTCATGATCCCTGTACAATGAGTCGTCCTCATGTGTCATGTGGGCAAGGCGACCTTCCTTACGATGCAAGACTGAACATCCCCCTTAAGAAAGAGAAAACAAGACATCCATTACAATGCAATCAGTACACTGCTGTTTATTTCAAAGCAATTTAATTAAGATTTAAAAAGCCTGTTTGAAGCATTTCCTGGAATCTTAAGATAAGTTTGGCGTATTTACTGTCAATTAGTCAATTGCCATTTCACATTTTGTATACCATCATTTAAGCTTACGGATGCTTTTTCCTCCCACTTTGTCTCTTGAGTGGAAATCCAAAACCATTAATGCCTCAATGCATCACAATCGAATTAAGAGCCGACTCATTCAAGAGGCTGATGACGTATGGGGGAAGCTACACATGCACACGCAATCACAGGGCTGGATGGTATGACGTGTAATGAAATGTATTTTTGCAATATATATTTGGGTGGCCATCAGTAGGCAGAGCTTTGAGAGCAATTAAGAAACAATGACTCCAGTGTGGCTCATCCAATCAGAGTTTGCCTGGCAGGCCAAAAAAATCCCATACACTTACACTGAGCCATATATAGGGACCAAATCATCATTGAGGCTTGTGGCTGGGCTGGTAGTAAGTAGCCACCCAGAACACCCTAGCAAACATAGAACAACACCCTAGCATTACGGCGATGAGTTTTCAATGAGTTGGCATGTGCCAACCTGATTTAGACGCCCTTCGCTTTCCCACATCCTACTGAAACAAAGAAGATGTAGTCAGCAAGGATTAGACGTGTGATGTAAAGCACTTTTATCCAGCAGCACTAAATTTTTCCACTGGAATCTGATAAGTCATTAAACAAGAAGGAGACAGGGTTAGGACACAGATCAATTCTCTTCATTTGGTAAAACAAATCCAAAGCAAAAAAGGGGCTGCGTTATGTAGACACAGCATCTCTTCAGATTCATAACAGTTCTGGGAGGGGTGGTGTTGTGTCCCAGTAGGCTGGTGGTGACCTAATTTTAGCTTGTCTAAGCAGACGGTGGGGGAGAGTGTGGGTGGTTTAGCACGTTCTCCCCTCAACCCCCATTTCAGCGATGCTGTTCCTCGCTTTTATTCAGTAAAGATCTGGTTTAGTGGCAAGGATGCATGATCACCAAGAGTACATTTGGGAGCGCACAGCTGCACTGGCACACGTTTAGCAGTGTCAAAAGCGTTTTGTTCCATTAAATAAATGTAAACTGCACAAAATTTTGGACCATGTATTGGATGACAGGTCCAACAAACCTCTAATTTGAAGTATAAGACCATAATATATTAACATATCAGCCGTTTTGATGCTGCAAAATGGTGATATGCTGTTTAGCTTGATATTTTGTCTCTCTCTGTATATACATATATATATATATATATATATATATATATATGTTTCTGCATCAGAAATGTCTATTAACATGACAGCCCTGCCTCTCAGCATATAATATGAGATAATGGTAAATGTACAGATTTTGCCATTTAAACAAGATGCATATTGATCAGAATAACAGCTGAACATTACAGACAGCGATGAATATGAATACAATGTCATGCTGGATTCAGACAGACAGGCTAACTGAACTTCTGCCAAAATACATACATACATACAGTAATGAACCAGACAGGACAAGATAGAACAGCTGCAAACATCTGTACAGCTATTAAACCTCCTGGCGATGTAAAAAAGCTTCTGCCAGCCTGAAACACACGTCTGCTGATGTGTTTGAGCGAGTAGGCGCTTAGCATTAGCCAGCTCGCTAACAGTGCTGTACAAAAACAACCAAAATAATTATCACAGCCACGGACCTTCCTTACTACGTTCGTGTTTTTTGCGTATAAAAAGGAATTAATGTCTTAAAATGTATTTTATTCAGTATACAATTACATTCAAAGTGTACGCGTTGATGCTAAGGTGCTGGCGTGGCTAACTAGCATGAAATCCAACTAGCTGACGCATGCCGAAAGAGCAGCTTTAGTTTAAACATTACACCACACGTCCTTAATTTTCACAAATTCTAGCCGCTACTTAAACCCATGTAAATGTCATTTAAATACTGTTCTGATCAAATAACGTCTTGTGTTCATGTTTGTCGCTGTATTTGTCTCCAGTTTGTGCTACTATCTGGTAATTTTACAAGTCGACATAAATCGTTTAAAATCACTCACTAGGACTGTAATACCTGTTCCGGTAGATCGCGGTATTCCTCCCAGGCTTAATGTGATTTCTGGATTAAGAGCCTGTGATATTTGCAGTGATTTTAGAGATGGCTGATTTCTCTTCCTGAGCCGAGCGGATGAAGTCTGACTGAATCTGCTGCTGGCTGCGCCTACAGGACAGAGTGTGTGTGGAGGAGCAATTATACCTGATTTACTCTTAAACATATTACATTCGTACGTTCCCTGATCTAAGAACGTATATATATTTGACTTATGCAGGAATATATATATTTTTTAAAATTAATCATCTATCTATCTATCTATCTCTCTATCTATCCTAATGCAATATGAACAGATACGTGAAAGTTATTTGTACATGTCAAAGTAGGGCTGCAGCGGGCCAATCTTCAATATATTTGACAGGATGAGAGTGAGAATGTGTTGAATTTACATCACATAGTCATGAGGTAAACCAGTTGATCAATGCCTTCCCGTCATGTGATCTCCGATAGGCTTAAAGTTGCCTGCTGGTGAAACATTAACCTCTTCATAAAACAATGCGCCATGCCTCATGCTTAAACACTAGGATACTGAGAGCGTACTGGAGATCATGTAACGGGCTTAAGAGATTGCAGAAAAACATGGGTGGACAGACAGTCTGGTAAAGAGTTGATCAGTTAAAGCATAAATTCTTTAAGATGGCATTTTGGAGTCTTTAAATACTTTGCATGACTTTGCAATGTGCTTTCTGTAAGCTTTTGATTTAAAACTCTTTATCTAAAGTTTTTATTACTATACATTGATCAAATTTTGCTCTTTCATGAATGTTTCTAGGAAATACAATGCAATACGCTGTTAGATATACCTGAGTTTTGAATGCAAATGTTGGTATCATTGAAAATTTGAGACAGTGTTGAGATTTCTAAACTGTAAGAGAAACATATGAGAATATTATGATTATTTTATGATTATATAAGAATAATCTGAGAAGCAGGAAATTTAAGTAAAAGTCTTAATTTTGTCTCCCTTAAACCTCATTCCATCAAGAAGGTACATGTGAGATATTACAAGAGCTCTCACTGATGATTTTTACAGTATGGATCATAAGTTATTTTTACCAACTATAATTGGGATTGATTTAGATATGCCTATTGAGTTATGCTTGTCGAATTAAAATTGTGGTATACTGACTGCTAAGGCCCACATGCTAAAATTATTCATATTTATCTGCATTTTCCCTAAGGACGACTCTGAGCTTCAAGCTTCTGCTCTACTACTGCATGATTTCTGTGATGATACCAGCCATACTCGTACTGGCAACACATGTCCAGGTCGACAAGCTCAGAAAGTCAAATGAAAGCACACAAGTCAAATCTACACAGCAGCACTTCGAGGAAGCTTTTGAAGAGCAGGTACGATGATTCTGTCAAAACAACGCTTAAGTATTGTTTTTGTTGCTTGTCTTTGAGAATCGACAGTAACTGTTGAGATTTACTCGTGTCTGGTAAAATGCTACCACATTCCTCGAGGGATTTCCTTGAGGGATTTTTCAAAACATAAAGAGATCAAGTGCTTCTTGCTTGAGGGTTACGTCAAGTGCAAAAATCTTATCAACTCTGATGCAATCAATCAAATTTAACTAGGTTAGAGTTGTGGTTACAGACTAATTTTATGACACCAAAGCACTATCATAAAGACACCTTGAAAATGATGTCTTTTTGTAAAATAGTCATTCAGATTTGATCTTCTCTCAAGGGCTACTACTTGCAACGCCTGTTTCTTGAGTATGGGGACAATGGGACTTTAACCTATGAGGGTCTGCAGAAGTTGCTAGGCAGTTTAGGTCTTGGGGAGGTCAGTGTCCTGGAGATCAGACATGGTGGAATGAAACATTCTTCTCAACCCCAATCCCATTCCCACTCACATGAAGACCATCATCATCCTCAGAGGACCACAAACTCACCTCCACTCAAAGAAAGGTAAGATGGCTAAAGCATTATTGTGATCTTCTCTACACTTTCAATTTACAATCTTCTTTACATTTACTGTGGTTATTGACTATAAAGTTAGCACTTTAAAAAGTAACCTTTTATTATTCCCACAAAATCAGAGTTGAATTTCCCTGTATTTGATGATCTGGTTATTGTTTATGGAGTTCAAACGTAGTTTATGCTCATTCCAATGAGTAATCCATTAAAATATTCCATCTTAGACCTCACATTACATCAGTGCTCAGTGGATCTCCTGCAGAATGGGGTCACTTAGACTATTTTCCACACCCTGGTCTAAGACACAAACTGGAAGAAAATGCGTCACCACTGTCAGACCATCCGACAGAGAAACACCTTCATGGGAATGTGAGTATTTACTCCTAAACTTCCTGTTAGAGTGTTACAAATGGACAAAGTCTACCACAGAATTCTCTTCACTATCACATGACCAAAGGTCTGTTGATATCTTGAGGTGTGCAGACAGTAAAATTCAATCCATTGCCCTTTACTGTTCTGCGTGAGGTACACAAACTATTTTGGAGAGAGAGAATCATGTAAGAGGTCTCTGCTGAAAAGACTGGTTTAAGCCGGTTAGTGCTGGTCTAATGCTGGTCTAGCTGGTGGGCCAGAATATGATATAATGATGTATATCTGCAAAACTCTGGCAAAAAGCTTGCAAAGCTGGCTGACCATCACGAATCTTCTGGTGATGCCGGTTAATCAGATTATGCTGGTTAAACTAAGAAACCTTCTTGGACTACCAGCACACAAACATGCCCAACTGTGGATTAGCATCTACATCACAATACATGCAACATAAAAAGTCAAAATTGTGATATAAAACATCAAAATTATGGGTTAAAATGTCATAATTATGGACTAGCCATATCATAATTAAAATTATGAGTTCAAATGTAGTAATTATTATATTATTATAATATAAAAGTCAAAATGATGACATAAAAACTAAAAATGCTATAAAACATCAAAATTATGAGTTAAAATATAAGTCAGAAATATGACAAATCTGGAATTGTGACAAAAAGTCAAAATTATGAGAAAAACAATTGACAAATTTGAAATCATGAAATAAAAAGTGTTAATTATGACAAAATTTAAAATTATAATATAAAATCGTAATTATAACATGAAAAATTTTGCCTTGTAACTATGACTTTTTATGTGTTTTTAATCACATAATTATGACATAGTATAACATAATTTCAACTTTTTACCTCGTAATTTCAACTTTTTTTGGTAATACAGTAAAGTCAGGCTTCATTATGGCAAAATAAATCAGAATTTGTCTAAAAAAATGCACAGAACCATCAGCCTATAATGACATGACCACTGCAATATTACAGTAATATTAAAACTTAAAGTCCTTAAAGTCATTTTCACTACAGCTAATAACTGATTCACAGCACGGCATCAGTTGGGTTCATAGAAAACAAGAAGAAGTGAGTCTGCGGTGTGATACGAGAGACATGGAAGTAGCGCAAGCTTTGAATGATCAATCATAATCGAGTATTTCAGAGAGCCGTGTAATAACGTTCTATCTGAATCTCATCTCACATTTCCTACTCCCTTATCACAGTGTCTAAATGTTACCCAGCTCATGTGGAACTTCGGGCTGGGCCAAGCATCCCATATCACTCCTGCCCACTTCACCTTCCTGTGCCCTGCTCTCCTGTACCAGATTGACAGCGGAGTGTGTCTGCGGCACACAGAGGAGCAGTCACAGGGAAGCAAAACCAGTGAAGGTTTCCTGAGAGGTGTGTTTACACGGTTTCTGTCAAGTGTGATATCAGAATCGATTTTGTGTTTGTTTTCATGTTAGAGCAGGTTAAGCAAAGTGATTGTATTATAGCACTAGGATGGGCCTCCTTGGCACTCTTTGTTATCAGTGTGCCTTCCTTGGTTGCCCTGGGACTGGCACCCCTGCTTCAACCTTCCATCCTTCAATTATTCCTCTGCCCAATGGCTGGTATGGCAGTGGGCACGTTATGTGGAGATGCCCTCCTGCACCTCCTGCCCCATGTAAGAATCAAAATACAAAAATAAACATAATTTCAATAAAGTATATAATTATTCTGTAATAATTTAAAGTGCTATAGATTATATTGTTTGTGATTTCAGGCCATCTTCAGTCAACACATTGAACATCAGGATGCTGTTTTCAAGGGTCTGAGCGTATTGGGAGGACTTTACCTTCTATTTGCCTTTGAGAGCCTTCTTGGACTTAAACAACATTTCAAGGTAAGTTTCATCCAGTGGGACTTAAATTATGACCTGCTGACTTATATTTTGGGGAAAGAGATGTGGAGAGGTTTTCCATTTATGGATTTTTTTCCCTTTTTGCCCCCTTTTTCAAACAGAATTTAAAGAAAAGGAAACATGATGCAGAGTCTGGAAGGGAGCTGGACGCACTGCAGGGTGTGTTTATTTTCAGACACCAGAAAGAGCATTAATTCATTAATCATTATGAAACTTCTAAATTCATCTGAACTCTGTCATAGGTACTTCATCAGCCAATCAGAATGAGAGTTCAGGGCATGGCCATTCTCATGGGCAGCCTGGACCAGGGAAGATGGGCATCAGAAGTATGGCATGGATGGTGGTCATGGGAGATGGGATACACAACCTTACAGATGGACTGGCCATTGGTACATAAAAATTATTATTGATTAAAGGGATAGTTCACCCAAAAATGAAAATTCTGTCATTAATTACTCACCCTCATGTCGTTCCAAACCCGTAAGACCTTTGTTCATCTTCGGAACACAAATTAAGATATTTTTTGATGAAATCCGAGAGCTTTCTGTAGTAAGTAATCATTTTAAAATTAATGTTTAAATTGTTTAAAATTATGTACACTCATTAGATAAATAATTTAGCTAAATAATAATAATAGTAAGAAGAAGAAAAAGAACAATAGTAGTAGTAGTTACAATAATAATTTAGGCGCTGAAGCAAAACCATCTTGAGAAACGATATAAAAGCCAATAAAAAGTAAAGTAAAAAGTAACTGTATATAAGTTTTTTACCTTAAAATATCATTCTGATGGTACTCTGACTTCTAATAAAGTGAATGGCTTTTCCTTCTTTCCCCAAAGTCTGTCCTAGGAGTCTGTAAATTTGGTGAGCAGGTACAAAATTCCACAAAAAGGGATTGCTTTACAGCAGCAACAAATGCACGTGTACAGCTCTTCACTGTACTTACATCAGTGAGATATATACAACAGCGAATTCCACTCATTTCAAGTCGCAAAAATACACAAAATTACATAGTTGCTTTCATTTAGGAATAAAAACATTAAAAAAAAAATCTGACATTTTAATCTTAAATTTAATTTACACATTTTCTTGTTCTCCACTAGGTGTTGCATTTTCTCAGAGTCTGACTGGTGGATTTAGCACTACGATCGCTGTGTTCTGCCATGAACTTCCTCATGAATTAGGTATGATTGAGTTTCTGTTATATATGTTAATTCTGAATTCTAAGTATTGTATGTTTATATTTCTTTGCTTGTGTCTGCAGGTGATTTGGCAGTGCTGTTGGCTGCAGGCTGGCCTGTACGCAGACTGGCTGTGTTTAGCGCCATCTCTGCTCTGCTGGGCTTTGTTGGTGTTTTAACAGGAACTGCACTGGGAAACCAGTGGGCGACACACTCACCTTGGATTCTCACCATCACTGCTGGGGTCTTCCTTTATGTTGCTCTTGCTGACATGGTAATAATCTTGATTGCCAAAATACAGTAATGTTAATCTATGACTTAATCAGTTTTATTTTGAAAAGCTAATGTAATCCATAATAGTCATATTGAACAACGTCTTTATATAAGTTAAATGATCTGTTTCTATTTAGATGCCTGAAATGCTTCATGGAGATGCTGGATCCCTGAGCCCTCTGAAGCGTTTCCTCCTGCAGAGTCTGGGCCTGCTGATAGGGGGTGCTATCATGCTTTGCATTGCCCTCTTTGAGGACCATATTGCTGTTAGCCTGGGAGAAGTCTAAGGATATGATGACTATCCAAATGAGGTCCTCAGGATGTCACACCAGAATTTCCATTCAAGCAGCAGTATAATGTACATACCTCATCCCGTAATGAACTACTGTGTAGACACTGTGTGGATATTCTGAAGTGCACTGGATGGATTGCTAGAAAAAAGAGGGAGTGGGAGGAACTCATATATACGCATCCTCTGGCAACTACTGCTCAACCGAAGCTGAATTTCTGAGTTTTATATGGGAAAAAACTTCTTACTGAATGATGACATCTACAGAAAATTTCGGGGCTCAGCTATGAGAATGGTCTGATGAAAGAGTTTCAGCCCTGAGTTGAATGCGGTGTTGTCAGTACGTCTTTCATTTATCATATAAATGTTTCTACGTCTTGTAACTTGCTTTTTTAATGATGTATTGAACATGGTTGTTGTTAAAATGATAAAAATGAGCCATCTTTACGATAACCATAATGTCATTGTTTCTAGCAAAAAGGTGTTCATGAATTTAAGCCTGTTGGTTGTAATTTCATGCTAGTTATAATTTCATACTTTTTAAAATCTCAGTTTCAAGCAATAATAGCAAAATAACATTTTACAAAGTGAAAAGAAAAAAATGAATTGTTCTAAATCCTTCAGTGGTGTGTGCCAATCCACTCACACACACACCTGGACAAAAAATGAGTGACCACAGGACTTCATATCAGCTTCCGAGTCATCATGTGGTTGAAGAATCCCACAAGGACACAGACAACGCCACGCAGTCAAAACAACCACTGCTCATGGACATCCCGGCTGAGCTCTGCCCACAGAGCTCATCACATGCAGACTGTGAC
>JAFVLL020030903.1:0-58845 GCA_021397915.2 Tor tambroides
CAGAGGTATTAACTTACAGACAGAGAAAAGGCTTTGGAATGGATTGCCATTCCAAAAAAAAAAAAAAAAAAACACTTCCCTCTAGTTACAGATGTCTTGTTAATTACTGTTCTAATGTTTAATAATAAGATTTAAAATAAAATCACTCTAGGGTAGTCGTTAATGACTTTAATATCCTCATTTATTGTGGAAAAATACAGTTGTATAAATGATGATTTCCTTTTATGAATGATCAAAGTTTCTGCAGACTCTAAGCTCAATAGCGCTTAATAGGAGAGAGGATGTCTACATACTGAGGAAATACTGAATATATAATTTTTAATTATATCTTTTTACATTCTCTTTAATCTCCTCTGGTGATCAGATAAAGATCATATACAGGTTCACTGGGCCTTCCCACACACCATTATTGTGATATGTACGATGTGTCATGTTCAACTGAAGGATTGGTTATACAAAAGCAGCCATCAGAAACTGAATGAAAGTGTAACGCAAGTGGATAGTGATCCGTCTTTCCTGGTTCAGGCATCTCAGCAGTAAACTGACAGGAGGCTGACACTTTTCTAGACAGAAGAGGCTCACAGCTGATTGAGGTGTGTGGAGTGGCATTGATAGAAAGTACAAGGACAGCTCATCTAAGTCCTTTAAAAAGCTCAGTATGGCATCTTAAATGACCTTAAATGAACTGGCAGAAAGCAGATGGGCCCTATATGATTCTCAGACCCCAGGAAATATGAGCTTACCAGGCAGGATATTGACAGTTCTCTAGCAGACACTGTCAATAGTCAGGCCACCCTCCCCTTCCAACCTCCAATCACTTTCATCAGCAATCATGAGCTCATAGCCTACAGGCTCACATACATAACGCTCAACTTAATTAACTAACAATCAGGGTCACTGGAAAATTAGGAATTTTGAACTTTGTAAGGTCAATGTGATAAGGATAAGGCATTTCAGATAAGGCATTTCTCAAAACACTCTTCTTTCATCCTTAGTGTAATTCTTATTTACCTATGAAACTATTTAATATTTAACAATTAAATAATTCGAATAAAAATTGAAAAAGGTATGTCGATATATTCTCAAACTGCTGTTAAGTTAAAAAAAACAAAGTCAAAATCATAATGTTCATTTTAAGACTGCATAAAACATCTACAACAGTGCACGACGTAAAATGAATTAAGCAAATTTCATGTTTAGTGACACCATGGTTAAACAACCTTCTAAGTTGCAGAAATCACTTTATAATTGTTATAAACTGCTTGTCTGCATAGTGTACCAAAGAAAGCTGACCTAAATCCTTAGTTTAAAGCAAGGGTGTCTAGACTCGCTCCTGGAGGGCCGGTGTCCTGCAGAGTTTAGCTCCAATCCTAATCAGACACACCTGAACCAGCTAATCAAGGTCTTATAAGTATACTTGAAACATCCAAGCAGGTGTGTTGAGGCAAGTTGGAGCTAAACTCTGCAGGACTTCGGCCCCCCAGGACTGAGTTTGGACACCCCTGGTTTAAAGCATCCGCCCCTTCGCTCTGTTATTGTAAAAGACTTTAATAACTGTAAAAAATGATAGTGATTTTAACAGTAAACGACTGTAAAAATGCTTCAGTAAAAAACTATTAACTGGTTAACGGTAAGTTTCCTTACTATATACGGTGAAAACTGTAATGGACATTTCATGTAATATTATGGTAAAATACAGTTTTTTATCATTTTTATTTTTTATAATTTACAGTGAAAAAATGTAATTTGGCATTCTCAGAATTCCCAGTTCCATTTCACATTTGATGTTTATTCATTGAAATAACAGTCTCTTCTTAGATTTTTCTTACCAGTTCTGTTCATTAGGGTTGAATGTTACATCTGATGTTGTTAAATGAATGTTTCTTGCATTATTTCAGTATCATGTGTGTTACCATGATGGTGTTTAGAATATATGTGAATGACATTGTGCTTTGGTTCATCATGTGACTTTCTCAGCATCACCTGTTTTTGGTGGTTATAAGTGTATTACAAAGGTACTAAACAGATTTCATTACTTGAATAGGTTGGTAATGAAATACGGATTTTTAATGCAAATTTAAGTTAAATCCATAAAACCTAAAATGTTGTTACCATATTTTTTACTGTACAATTCTGGCAACAACAGCTACCAGTTTTTTACTATAAATTTTAAGGATTTTTTTTTTTACAGTCTGACTTGAGAAGATTATTTCTTTCTATCAAATCTAAATTGCTTTTATTAAATTAAATGTACGCACATTTCTGCCTCAGGCTAAACAGAAAAGGTATATGTGAGAATTTTAAAAAAAAGTTGCAATTGACATATTACTGTAAGTAACATTGTAATATAGGGTCACAAATGTGAGAGATAACGTCATATTGCGAGAAATAAAGTCACAGTATTAAGATATGGAAATAAAGTCTCATATTAAAGTTTTCAAGATAAATTACAAGATAAAAACCGCAGTTACTTTTTCTTTTTAATCTGAGACGTAAACAGGCTTTCATATTCTTATTTACTCCTCAATCAGACTCTTTTCTGCATTATCCTGACAGCTATCTCTCTGGATAGAGTAATTTCTGTGCTTCATTTACCCTAGGGCATTGTGGCTATGTATAGATCTGTCACCTCTTGTGCTGTTTGCACATGGGAATAATTGTCTCTTGAATGCACACTGCCTCAGATTCACTCTGGTCTGGAGAGAGCACTCGTGCTAATGCTTATCAACTGTTACAGGGCTCTAGGCTTGGAGCTGTGAGTGTGAAAGGCACAGACAGAGATTTTATTAGCCGTACCAGGAAAGATACTTCATAATTCCTTTGAGTTTTGACTAAGCACTTGAAAAAGCATGACATTACTGTTGAGGGAACTCAATCTGATTCTCACACGTTCTGTTATAGGGTTGTGACTACAGCACCACCTGATGGAGGCGAGGGCATATGCTAATGAGAATGGGATTATTGTCATGGAAGACTTTCTAAAGGAGAAACTTGAATCTGACTTTGTTGGGTTTAAAGTTAAACTCACCCAAGTAAGTCTCAGATTTCCTAAACGTACAACTGAGCACAAATAAGTGTCATGGAATTTAGCTCTTTTAAGTTATTTATTTATTTATTTTTTGCATTGTCCCTTTTTTCTTGAAATTTCACAAACTAGTGACAAGGTGACAGCCCGGCTACGGCTGTTGCTAAGCAACACAATTGCTTTGCAGTCATGAGGGAATTTTTCTGTCCTGTCTGGCTTTTGAGTAAAGCACATTGCTTTTCAGGACTCCAGCAACAGACATTCACTTCATTACCAAAACTGGACTAATATCTTAATTGCTGGCTGACAATTAGAGCATGGTATGTGGTGTTTTCATGTTTTCTGAACCAATGAACGTGTCCTGAGTGACAGGCATGCTAAATGCAGCAAATTAATGAATTTCCATGGAAGGCTCAGTGTGTCTCTGGAAACTCATTAACATAAACTAATCATAGAGATCACATTCACCTGCCTGAGCTTCTACAATCTCAGAAGTTTTGTGAGATACTTCGGAGATAAATAACATTTTGGATGATCATATAATCTTCCTGTTGTGATGGACTTCATGTACACTGTTGTTCAAAACTCTGAGACCACTAATGAAAATGCTTTTATTTTGCAGTCTGATTGAACATACTTGACGTGCATTCAGCAAAATTCTCCACAAACTGTCGCCATAACAGTCGAAAACTGACAATAAAGACAATAACTCGTTTGTCAGAGAAAGCATTAACAGCAGTATGAACTGATGCCAATATATGGACATTTGATATATATAAATCTTCCGATGTGACAGAAATCATTAATCTCATCTCCTTTGAAGTTTTCTTGAGTAAACCAGCTCCATATTTAACGAAGCACATACAAAAGACCTGAACCAGAAGCATAGAGACCTGTTATACGGAAGTTTGTGCATAACCCCTATAGATGCCTGTGTTGAAGAACACTTGTGTGAGGGGGTTAAGAGATTCCCACAATGCCAATTTAAATGTTCACAAGGACTTTTTATTGCTCACTGGATGAGGACGAAACTTTCTAGTGCACATGTGTCAAGTACATGTACAGGTTATGCGTTTGCATCAAAACCAAAGTATACTTTAGCTGTTCACAGTTCAGAAGGCAAGGACACACTTGTGTAGGAAGATGTGACTGCATTCACATTCTTGCATAAAGTGTATTCTAGTCTAGACAATTTGAGTGAAAAGTTTTCCCCTTTTTCTTTAATGACAGTAGCACTTGAGTTGCATCAACTTTACAAGTTCTTTACATGATCATGTTCTCCAGCACCGATAATGGTCCAAAGAGCTTCAATCTAACCATCTTCACAAATTATTCAGATTAAAATTAAATTGAGAATCTCAGATTTTCAAAGTGGTCTAATGACCCAATTGTAGTGGTGAATACAGGTAAAGAGAGGCACTTCATGATAATATGTGTGTACCACAAAAGAAGATATTTTGATAAATGTTGGCAACCAAATAGATTTGTTTATAATTGACTTCCATTTTCAGACAAAAAAAGAGACATTTCTCAAAATATCTTCTTTTAAGTTCCACTGTAAAATCAAATCAAACAGGTTTGGAACAACATGAGGGAGAGTAAATAATGACCATTTTTTGTTTTTGGGTGAACTGACCCTTTAGGTGGAAGAATATACATGTAACAATACCGGATTATGCTTAATGTCCTACTACACCTGTGTTCATTTGGGAAAGTAGCTTAAGAAGTTCCACAAAAACCTCACAAAGGAGTTGTGCATGTCCTCACCTGATTCATCCTTGACAAACCGGAGAACCTAACTGTGACTCAGCTGAGAAACTCTCTTCAATTGACCAAAGGCGAAGCCTGTGGGATTTTCTGAGAGAGCGTGCAGAGGAAGAGGAAGAATGTAGGTGTCTTTGCCACTATTTAGCATGCAAACCCCCTCACCCGCCCCTTATGGTACAATTTCCTGTGAATAAACCTGCTGTGAGATACAAACAAACAGATAAATAATGAAAAGCTCAAAGAACCAGTGGGCCAAAGAAGTCACGATTCATAGTCAGTCAAAGAGAGTAAAAATATCCCTCTGGTTTCTATTTCTCCCTTCCTCCTGTGTGAGGGATATTTTTAGCAACTCAAGACGTGTTTCATTGAGGCGGCAGACCCACTCGTCTGTGGCTGAGCGCACGTGAGGCTGTGGCACATGTTGCGATGAGGAAGAGAGAGGAGGGGAAACGGATCAAGTGCGCATCCAGAGCTGAATCACCAGCTACAGCATCACTTGGCTTTAAATAAATCCAAATGCTTTTGCAAGTTACACTCACATCCGTCATTCACAAGAAAACACCAGAAATGTGGTTACATACACAACACTGACTCACATTGGTACAACTGCAATAGGTCAAACAGTAGTCAATGCAAGTTAGTTTTTTGTGGTCTTTAAAGGGCTCATGAATTGAGGAACCAAATTTTCCTTGATCTTTGGTTTATATAAGGGGTCATTGTACTATAAAAACATCCTTTAAGTGTGAAAACGTAAAACTTTCTTATTAGTCTAAAAACTGCTCATATTGAAGCTAAGCTGCTAAAACAATGTCAAATTATGACATCATATAGTGTGCCGAAAGTCTGCCTCCGCAGAAGAAGATCAATCCCTACTTTAACATCACTGCCTCATTAGCAGTGGAAAAACACAGTCTTTGCATTGCCTTCCTTCTGATCCTAACATTAGGAAAGAGAGATTGAACTTTAATGTTTTGGCTTCACTTTTCAAAACGTGTGCAGAACACTTGGTTTAAACACTAATATAATGTAATAACTCCCTCACTACCTGCTAACTACCTTACAAACACATACAGAATAAATCAACCTAGGCTCATTGGAAATACGTGCCTCTTCAAACATTTCTGCAAAACTGAAAAAACGTACCTATACATACAAATCGCTGCAGTTTCCAGTTGAAATGAACACTAGAGGCAGTAAAACTCAGACAACTTTTATTCCTTTTCACACTAAAGTATGATTTACAGGTATATTTTTGATTAATAAAGGCAAATTTTCACACAATTAGTTGCAGAATGTTATGTTATGACTTCAAAACAATTTTAACATCCTGCACAATTTGAAAACTGATACTTTTGAACATTGTCGAAACATATACAGCTTCATATGCATGCGTTTTATAACCAATTAGATGTACTCGGTAGCTCATGCGATACGGCGTTGCACTTAGGTGATGAAAAGCTTCGGTACGAATCCCCGTGAAACTACGATTCGACTAAACAGCTCAAATCCTCATAAGGAAGTAAAGATAGCATGGCTGCATCAGCGAATACGTTTTTATATTACTTTTGCATTTGTTAACACTATTGGGTAGGTTTGGGTTTGGTGTAAGGGATATTTCCAACATGATAGAACATTAATGTTTAGCGACACTCACCGGATATTTGAATTCTGAATGACCGCAAAACGTACCTCAATCAGCATAATAAAAACGCTGCAATACGTAGGTACCTGTACCAACGTAATAAAAACGTGCCACGGTCACGTATTAAACGTGTGTTTTAGCGCCACTCTCTGGACATTTCACTTTGAAACTGCCGTGAAACGTGCAGTAAGGTACATAATTACGGGGTTGCAGAAATGTATGTAGAGGCACGTACTTCCAATGAGCCTGGGTTGGAATAAATATAAATGAAGATGATTAATTACTATGATGTTGCAGGCTGTTGTGTCCTTGGTATTTGAGGTGCGGGTTCGTTGTCTTCTGATTCAGGATCAGACACTGGCTCACACATGAATGGCTGAATTTCACCAGTTGCCATTTCATTTAGTCATTTAGCAGATGTTTTTATCCATTTCTTAAAGGTGCCATAGAATGGAAAACTGTATTTACCTTGGCATAGTTGAATAATAACAGTTCTGTACATGGAAATGATATACCCTGAGCCTCAAACACCATTGTTTCCTCCTTATGTACATCTCGTGAATGCAAAAGACCACTGAAAAATAGGCGAATCAGAACATAACACTGACTGTGACGTTACAGTTAGGATCACTAATATGTATCCCCCAACATTTGCATATACCCACCCATGTTCTATGCCAGCCGCCAGCCGAACCTGCACAGCCGAATCATCAGAAGTTCTGCAGGTATTGTGAAGAAACAAGCGAGGACAATAGCGAAAATGGCAGATCATGGAAATAAATGTTATGTTCCAGGCTGTGCAGGGGATGTGATGTGTAGGGATGGGTTGGTGTCTGTATTCAGAAAGGCACGGAAAGCAAATAATGCATTCTAATAAAATAACGCTAGCCACTAAAGGGACATGGCTAGCTTCTTGCTAACGGTAGCCTGTTACACTACAGTTCATAAGATTTCACTTACCACACAAACAGAGTAAAGAGAGATGACTAAGGATGATGGCAAATTATTAACAGATCCTGAGCACCACTGACAAACATCTGATTTTGTAAAATGTGTGGTAAGTACTGCCACTCCATAGTATAAACAGAGTACGTGCAATCGCGAATCTCAAAAGTGAAAGTGAAACTAAAAAGCGATCGTGCATTTGAAAGCAGTTTCAATGCCCCACACATTAATAGCGGCTCCCTATTGCCACATTTTATTTACAGACAGTAAAATTACCCAATGATATAACTGCGCGAGAAAGTATTGAAATATATATTTTCCCAGTGTTTCCTTCCTGTTGTGTGAGCTACTGAAATGAGCAGCACTGTGAAACAGCCAATCAGAGCAGAGCTCAACATTGAGCCGCACTGTGAAACAGCCAATCAGAGCAGAGCTCAATATTACTATTCATGACCCTTCCAAATAACATAATAACAGACCATTTCATTCTAGGGACAAATCCTAGGGTTTTAAATGCACATGTAAAACAGTTTCTGGAGATTTTTTGCTCTCACCTAAGCCACATACCTTCTATGTAGATATCAGAGAACAATTTAAATTATTGTATCAATACATTCTATGGCACCTTTAAAACAATTCCACATGTGTTATGATGGGGGCGTTGAAACTTTAATATGCAAAGCTGTTAGCCAATCATAGCAGTGGGCTTTTACTTCTGAGTCTAGAAGGCGCCACGTCCATCCAAACGGAACATTTAGAAGAGGGGGTGAAAAACTGGACAGATAATAGTCCAATATTTATAAATTACAATTATTTTATTTACTTATTTATTTATAATGTAAATCGTGTTAATTTTATAAGTAGATCTCAGTACAAAACTAAAAAAAAAGTCATGACCCCTTTAAAGCAAAAGCGTTGTTTTTCCTTTTTTTGTTTGTTTTTCAGCCAAAGGTCAATTTTTTTAGAATTTTTTGAGATTATGGGCTTATTTTGCTTCTATAACTTGTCTTCTTTCAACCTAATGGAAAGAAAACATTTAAAAATGTATTTTATTACTCACCACGGAATAAAAAAAAAAAAGCATCTCATAATTCTGACAAATATGCCAACAAAATGATACAAGAAATTAGATTTTTTTTGAACATTTTGTACATGTTCAAAATTTATAGACAAATCTGTTCAGATTTCTCTTCTGGAAATTTATGTAATTTAATTAGACAATCCCTAATTTGCACATTTAAACATTTCAGAAAATCTGTAATACAAGACAATTGGCTTAATGTACTGTGATTAACAGGTGGAGAACGTATAGTGATATATGTTAGGTACATATATGTTTTTATTCACCAGTAGTGTTTTGCCTTAAGGCAGATGATCTGAAAGATTCAAACACCAGGTCTAATTCAAATTTTGCTAATTATGTAAACGAACAACCTTGCATCACATATAAAGACATTTACTTGCTTTGATGGAAAGATTATTTTCCTGACTTGGATCTCGTTCAGCAAAATGAACAAATCTTTATTCAAGTCATTTCGTTCCTTTGAGCAGAATGAAATTAAAATGTCACATTTTCAATAGCCAATTTCTCCAAACTTTGATCCTATTCCATATTGAGAAATCATGATAATACCATCCAAAGACAAATTACGCCAAACGATTAATGATTTTCCCCACTCATCTGTCTTTTTGTCATTGACTCCAAGTCAGCTCCTGAAGCATTTTGTTTATGAAAGGAAGGATGTTGTACATGTCTTTGAGACATTTGCTCTCAACTTGCATATAGGAGTCATTTCAAATGAATGAATCGTTTATGAACGACCCATTACTAATCTTTAGTCTTAGTATATTGATCACAAGTGATAATTATTATAAAAATAAGTCTAATGTTGTGTTGTTTATTGTTTCTTATTGGCATAAATGATCTAATTCAGCCTTTAAAGGTCATTTCAGGGTTTGTGTCCTGACCTTGCTCAAATTTGGGTCTTGTATAGTATGGATCCTTATCTGAATCAAGGATATTCTTTGAACCACTGCTCTGTTTGACTGTAATTGTTTTTAATACTCTGAAAAAATGGATAGACTTTCATATTTCAGTTGTCTTCTTTCCAGCAATCAGGAATGCATCTTTGCTGAAAAACTAAATAACATAAGTACATTTGGGTTCATCTATTTCCCTCTGGCAACATTGGAAAGGGCATCTCAAAACAGCAACGCATGCACAATAATGAAAAGCTTTGTTTTCCTGAGCCACATCCAGAAATGCTGTGGTGTGTGAAACACAGTTCATTTGAGGATCTGCAGATATTTCATTTTCTATCACTGTCAGTTGAACTAGAGAGAAATGTGCAATTTACCATTCTTTTCAGGGGTGAAAACCATTGAGCACTTCTTGTCAAAAGAAAGCATTCCAGGAACATAAGTCTTCCTGTAGCAAAAAAAAATAAGACATCATCTTTTCTTCTGCATAAATAGATTGTCACAATTTTAACACAATGACAAGAACCGCGGTATTGAACTACAGACTCACTGCAGGTGTGTCCTTCACTGGACTCAATTTCTAAGAAAGTAATTTCTGTATACATTTACATCACAAAAACCACTGTTGAAAGGAGAGTAAAAAAAAAAAAAAAAAAAAAAAGAGATATTTAAAGACCATCTATACTGACACCTTGTGGAGGAAACTGTCTAAACAAACAAAAGTTGTGGTCATCACCTCTCATCTGTTGTTATTAGTGCAGTTCCAAGAATACTTGTGAGGACACTTTCATTCTGGTACAGAGGCAATCACCCAACCTAATCCTTTAAAACATGAATGATGAAATCAGTAAGTCTTTGAAGACCTTCTAAATCAGTGGTCTTCAACCAGGGGTCTGGGGACCATAACCACAATTTAATATATCAATTTCTATTATTAAAAAGTTTGAAAACATGCACTTTCGCCAAAATTGCAGAATACATATTTTCAGTGCTCGTTTTGTGTCAGACAAAGCGGGCCCTTCAAGTCAAAAAGACTGAGAACCAGTTATAAATGGGCTAATCTGGATACACTAGAAATTGTAGAAAGACATTTTTGAATATGAGATTTTTTGGAGGTACATTATACTGGAAAATATTTTTATTTTTCAATTTTAAAATTTCATGTTCAATTGAATGTGTTACTTGCAGTTTCTTTGTAATTGTGAGTTGTGTTCTGGGTGTATCTTGTTTCTACAGTGTAAAAAAAACTGAAGGACAATTCATAGTGTGCAATATAATTTGTTTACTGTATGATGAGTGTGATGAGTTTCACAGTTTGTCATGTTTTGTATAAATACACTACAGGAACATAAGTATGACAAACGTTTTGTGGACATTTTAGTCTATGCCTATTTTAATAAAGCGGGAGCTTTCATCGAAGATCATCATAAGCTGATTGGGAGGAATCTGCCATTGAGAGATGCAATGAACATCCCAAGCCACACTGAGGTGCTGATATACCCTCTCGACCCACGGCACGGCTCTTCTGTACTTTCCTTCTTTAGTAGAATTTATACTGTAGTTGAGCTGGCATGATGCAATTATACATTATATAATTAGCCCGACGTTCATTAATCACTGTCAACGTGAGGATTTTGATAATGGTATACATTAAAATACCATTTTATATATCATAAGACAAAAACTAATGTTTTTTATGAAAAAAACAAACAAAAAAACACTGACACAGAGTGTAGGCGTTTGTGCAGCGCCCCTGCTGGAGTGCATTGGTAATAACTTTATTGCAAAAATACAAGTTCACTCAACCTCAAGCATTTACAAATGAGTCCCAAATGGAAAACCTTGAAATGCCATTTCATCTTTGAGAAATCCTCCTCCCACCAGCTACAACGCGCATTCAAAGGCTGTTAACTGTACAGACATTAATAAGTAAAGATTCAACAATTCAGCAGGAAATCATTTTCTTCCTTAGTATATAGGAAAACAAAAGTATTTGATTTTGTCCCAGTCTGACTCTTTGCTGGTAGTTCAGGAGAGAGCATTTTGCATAGCATACTCATACACCACCTTTGCTACATTCTCAAAAATCCTTTAAATGAAAGGAAAGATGAATAAATGACAAAAAAAAAAAAAAATCTTTGTGTTAGAGCCAATCTTTGGTTAAGACAAAGTTAAATAAGATCTAGATCTCTGTATGTTATTTCTTTTATAATCATTTTAATTTCAACACTCAAAGGCTTTTAATGAAAAAATAATACATATCACAGCACAATATGATTAGAATGAAAAGTTAAATACTGCATTAATCATATTATATTGTGATACGAAACATCTGTTGATCAGTATCGGAGTATCATTAATATATCTCACAAATCCTATTACGTTTATTTGAATAACAGTATGAAAGCATTCCTTGCTCAAGGCCCCATATACATAATACCGTCCAAATTTCAGGCCATCTATGCTATCAGGGCCGAACATTCTTCAGCTGTGTTGATTAAAGTAAAATCTAGAAATAATATAGATTCTACAAAAATTCGAATGGGATGAGACCCCTCAACTATTACAGGCCTGAAGATCCATCATGTGCCAGACTCATAGCTGTGGTTTCAGTGTCACTGCAAGTTAAAAAAAATCGAATCAAGTAAAATAAACAATAAAAAGGAAGCTTAACTTGGCATATCTCCCTGTATAAATGGGAGAACTGTCAATGGAATTAAAATAGCAGTTTTTCTCCAGCTTTACACTTCTGAAGTGTACTATACTTGTCTTAATGCAGATAATAATTATTACCACTAGAATTGATTAACATTCCATAACGTCATTACGTAGTTTCTCCATTCCTCTGTATATTTCTTAAGATGTTGTAGTTTTTATGTTTTTTATTAACAATAAATTCACTTGTTAGTGTATGTTCAGTCAAACATGTACACAGTCTTTGCCTGTAACACGAGACACAAAACAGCTGTGTGCTACAGGGAATGCCCGTATCAGAGAAATAGGAGGAAAAAGGTTAGAAGAGACAGTCTCATTCTACGCTCCGCACCAGGGCCGCAGATTTACATGCCTGCTCCGACAAAAAGCACCAGAGCTGAGAGATGACACCGTACAAAACATCTCGATTCACTTAGTACAGGTTGAAGTACTTAGCATCTACATGTACATGACATTAACCCATCCCGCTACCAAAAAAACGTTCGCAGGAGAGTTGCTTGGGAAAAAATGTTCAGCAAAGCGACGACGATTCTGAGGACGTTGATTTGCTGAGAACTTGCATCTGTGGAACAGGCGAGGAGGAAAGGTAAAGAATGGTTTTAATACCCTATGGTCCAAAAGTTTGGAATAATTACCATTTTTAATATCTCTTAAGCTCACTAATGCTGCATTTATTTGATTAAAAATACTATAAAAACACTATGAAATATTATTACAATTTAAAATAACTTTCATATTTAGATATATTTTAAAGTGTAATTTATTCCATTACTCCAGTCTTCAGTGTCACATGATCCTTCAGAAATTGTTCTAATATGCTGATTTGGTGCTCAAGAAACATTTATTAAAGGGGTGGTTGATTGCGATTTCACTTTTTTAATGTTAGTTAGTGTGTAATGTTGTTTGAGCATAAACAATATCTGCAAGTTCAATGCAAACGGAGACATTGTCTTTTGAAATTCTGGCAGTTTAATGCCTACAAAAACGGCTCTTAAGGACTACGAGTTACTTCCCGGGTTTGTGACATCACAAACCCAGACAAACCCCGCCCCTGGGAACACGCAACAAAGGGAGCGAAGCCATGCTGCGCTGCTTTAGAGAAGAGGAAGAAAACGGGGGTGCACGTAAAAATCTATTCATATATGAATAGAGGTTCTGTCTTCTAACGGTTCTAATGAACTCACAAGTTTCAAAATCAATGTTCTAAATCAGCAGTTCTAAATAGTATTCCTCACATTGCCCTGCTCTGCACACGCTCTGCATCTCTCTCTCTCTCATTCAGATCATCAGCTCAGCTCCAACAATAAACTGTTCCATTTATACACTTTTCACACAGCTATGAGAAGCATTATACATGGAGGTGCGTGCGGTTGCCGTACTGTATTAAAGCATTAATCAGGATAAAACCGTATATTAAAAGCTAACAGAAGCAGTAGCATTTACAAATAACAGCGTATCTAAAAGTATGAGACAACAACAAACAAAAAACATACTATTAAGAGCCGTGCTTGCACAGGTTCTGCATGATCCTCTTCACTAATATTCTCTGGCTCTCAGTCGGGCTCAAATTGATAAGCAATATAGACAATGCCATTGTTTACAATACAACCGGAGCACATGCTGCTGAGGTGAGGGGCGGGACATTTAGACACGCACTAGAGGCGGTTTAGCCAATCACAACACACTGGACCAGCTAACCAATCTGAGCCCATTGCGTATTTCTGAGGGTGGGGCTTCATAAAAGCAGGAAATGATCAGCACGTTTATAGGAGAAGGGACAGAGCGGTGTGGAATAAAGGTAAATTATGTGAAAAAAACGAAGCATTAACGCATGTTAGACTGCACCTCATAAACACAATCAAGCCTAGAAAAAAACCAGTCAACCACCCCTTTAATATTATTATAATCAATGTTAAAAATAGTCAAGCTGCTGAATATTTCTTTTGAAATACATTCAAATGAAAAACAATGCTTTAAATTGTAATAATATTTCACAATTTTACTGTTTTTACTGTATTTTTCATCACTTGAGACATCTTATTAAAAAAATATTAAAAAATCTTAATGATTCCAAACTTTTGACCTGTAGTATAAATGAGGGCAGGGTTACAATAAGCCCCTCCCCTTTTACCACCCAACACATGCACACAGGCATACACACAAACACACATTTACCATCTAGTGCAGCAAGGAGGTACCGTATGCTTCTCCTCTGCAGTTAATTGAATGTTGGGGTTAATTAAGTTAAGTGCTCTGGGTTGGATGGCTCACTGCGGGAGTCCAAATCTGGACCCCACGCTCCTATCATTGCATGCTGCAGGTCTGACTATAGGTTAGTCGTACACACACCTCAGCCCCAAAGAATCACGCCATCCCAGTGCTCATAAATAATAAAAAAAAAAAGTTGGTTTCAGTGTCTCTTTCCTTCATGCTGTGGATCGAGCTTCAGGGACTTCTGCATGGAAAGATTTACCGACTATAGCAGGGTAACGGAAAGGCATCATCCCAGGAACAATACAGAGCGCAGGGTGATTGAGGATGGCATCAGGTCTCTGGACGTGCTCCTTCCAGTTCTCCAGGAATCTGTGAAGAGAATGGGATGGGGTGTGCAGAAGGGTCATCCAGGGGTACAAACGCATCTGTGGAAATGTTCCAGGGCTGGAGGACCTGGTCCAAAGCCAATTGGTTGGGTGAGAACTTCAGAGAGGATGTCTTCCAATACACCTCACTGCTGGACCGTAGTGCTTCCCACTGGAGACAGCTTGACGCCGGTCAAACACAGCCAGAAACTCGGAGAACCTCTGGAGACGTCCTGCAGTGGGGTAGGATGGAGTGTGAAGGACAGGAACCAGACCAATCAAAGAAAAAAAGCAACAACGAAAGAGGAGCTCCTTCAACAGCAGGAAACGAAAATGAAGCGAATGCAGACTGTTTAGCAGTGGGGCCACTGGCACCTGGACTCAATTGCAATGCAATGGTAGAAACATGAATGCGGAACAAGAGGGAAATGGCCCTTTGAATGGAGGAGGTGGTTATGAATGTGGAAAACGAGAGTGAGCTTTACCTGGGGCCTCTCTGGAAGGCCCAGGCTGCTGAGACGGGGGTGAAGATGATGGAACGAGATGAAGATAGCTGGGTTGGAGCAGATGGAGGTCTGAATGAGACAATGGAAACTGAAGGCAACTAGGTGAGTACATGGAGTTGTGATATGACGTAACCCCGGAGTCCCCCAGCTAGGCACACACACAAGACACACATAAATTGATATGCACAAGGCCGAGGAAAAACACAAGTGCATTCAGTCAAAAGAGAGAAAAAGAGGGAGGGGAGAGGGGGAGGATGGGGAGAGGGGAAGAGATGGGGAGCACAAAAGTAAGGCACGAAAAGAATCAGGGGCCTCATTTATAAAATGCACATAAGATCAGATTTGATCCCAAGTCAAAAATGAGGAACAAATTGAGATTTATTAAAGGCATAGTTCACCCAAAAATGAGCACTCTGTCATCATTTACTCGCTCTCTTATGGTTTCAAACCTGAATGACTTTATTTCTTTCTTCTGTGGAACAAAACAAGATATTTCGAAATAAAAAAAATTTTGACTTTCATTGTATAGACCAAAGCAGTTAAAACATTCTTGAAAATATCTTCTTGTGTGTTCTTCTCAGCAGAAGAAAGAAAGTCATACAGGTTAGGACTAAAGTGAGGGCGAGTACATGATCATATTTTTCATTTTTGTGTTAACTATCCCTTTAAAAGCAGAAACTGACGTGAAAATGTTCTTACACGAACTGCAAGTAAAAAGCAGCCATACAAGCTATTTTTATGATCATGCACTGTTATGCCAGTGCACGCTGACATAATTTTCTAATCATTTCCAGTGATGCAAGAGCAAAAATCAGTGAGTCAGTGAGTGAATAAATGAATGAAATGAGTAACCATAATTACATGCACAATAATATACTAATAAAATACTATTATTCATGCATCATTATCAAACAATCATACATATTTTTATTTAAATTACATTTTATATATATTTTCATATCTACAAGAAAGATAAAAAAATTATTTAAAAAAAGTTCAATTATTAAGTAATTATTAATTAAATTATTAAGAACACAAAATAATAAATGCCAAAATTGGGGACTGGTGAATAGTGCAAAAAAAAGTGCTGTTTATTTGCTATTTATTTGAAACTCTCAAATAGCTTTACACCCTTTTGAGTGGGTAAACCACATTTCAGAGTTTAATGGTTTAATGAGTTTAAAAGGTTTAATAAGCACATAGTCTGAAAAATAATGTGCATGTAAATGAGATGAATGAAAAATTGATAAATATGGATCACTGACAGGATAATGAATTAAATGTATATATACAGTATGGCCAGCAACTAGAATCTAGTAACCAAATTTGCTCCATTACCTTTTTCATATACGCTCACTTAAGTACAGAAGACTTTAATAAAGCAAGAAGGATTTAGGAACATTTTTAAAGTGCATACGAATGCATTTGGGAAGATGACTATATGCATGTCTTTATAAATGGGACACCAGGCCTCTTTTCAAATGTAGTGAAGCTACAGCATGTGGACACAGGATGGCAGTATGACTTAGTAAGACAATGAGAAGTTGTGCATGTGTATTTGAGTGTCCTTGCGTGCGACGGTGCACGTGGATGTCATGTGACAATACAGTCATGCATTCATATATTTCTGGCATACATTATATATTAGAAATTAATGAATGCCAAAATAACACCAAATAGCTATGATAGACAGCATCTGCTATGAAAATAACTAGATGTAAATGCAGAGTGTACATAAAATGACCGAAAGCTCAGCAGTGATTGACAAGGGACAGGCAGCACACACAGATCAGGCTGAAATGGCAGTAGTTGTGTGTTAGCACTCTCCTACATAGGTGACAGCGCTCTTATCAGGTTTCTAGGGCAGCTATCTGATTCCCCCCCCCCCACACACACACACTTTGGCCCCTCTAGCAGACTCTTGAAAGCCAGTAGTCACTAGTCGCACTATTTCACTCATATTTAGCCATTAGTTAGCTCCTTAGATTAAATAAGATAGAGTTACTTTTAGTGTAATTGAGAGAGATGTGTGGGATACTTACGAAGCTTCGGGAGACGGCAAGACGGTTCTGGCGACGGCCAATGACCGTTCCACTCAGGCTGCGAGCAATGCGGCGCAGGTGATCCGCATCATACTGGTCTTCGTCTCCTGACTGAGGCTCTTGATGGGCCACTGACAGGGGCTATAGAGAACAAGGAGTTACTGCAGCAAAAAACAAAGTCTGGAGGAAACCAGACACAACACCCAAACAAAATCAACATGTGCTAACAGATTGTGCGCTGTATGAAAAACAAGCTATGATGTGGAGAGAAACCAGCCATAACAAAAAACAAACAAACAAAGAGACAGCCAACCCTCATTAAAGAACCAGTAAATAATAAACAAACAAAGTAAGTAAATAAAACCTAGATTATTTAGACTAATGGCGGGTAACATCTAACGAAGCCCACTCACTACACAGTTTTAGCCCTGATTTTTCTCTCACTGACAATTAGTGGAGACCGCTGATGAAATCGCTGAAATCGTAAGCAAATTGGTGTTTGTTCATGTGAGTGACGATTGCTTTGTGTGGAATTTTTAAGATGCAATCTGAAATATAGTACCAACAGTTGCCCAAGAGACATTTAGCAGGTTAAATATCCAGAAATGTTTGCAATACAAGTTCTGCAGTGTGAGCTAGACTAGAAGTGACATTGGCAACGACAGACGGGTGCATAGTTAGAAAAGTACTGAAATCCAAGACTCGTTGTATAGACAAAATGATAATTTTAGGTACTTGTGGCATGTCTGAAGGATATAGCATGAGACTCCACGATGAAAAATGCAGAGAAAGAAAATACCAATGCCAATACCAATAAAATTTGGAGAGAGCTTTGCAATCAGACCTATATAAGGAGTGCAGCACCACATCTCTTACCATGTTCATGTATCCAGTAGGGCTGCAACAACCTGGTGGTCCATAAGCGGTTCTCTCAAGTTCAGCTGTGGGGGTCCGAGAGCGTCCGACTCCAGTGAGCAGCTTTCGTGCAGCAGGAGGTACTGTACGAGAAAATCAGGATTGACAACAATGACATTTTCTCAATTTATGGTTCAATTTTTTAACACTGAAGTATTAGGCATCATGAACAAAAACATTTTACAATATTTATAGACAGGTTTTTGTGTAGTATAGTTTACATAATGCGTAAATGCATATGCAAGCATAAAACTTCAAGGCCAACTGTAGTCTAATTGACATATAAGCCCCTCCCCTTGAACGTAGATGAGCCAATGGCAGTTGAGTATCAGTTGCATAGGGACTGGAACTCAGACATCGTACAGCAGGGGTGCCCAATCCTGCTCCTGGCGATCGACTGTCCTGCAAAGTTCAGCTCCAGCTCTAGCCAGGAGCAGGATTGGGCACCCCTGTCTTAGAGAAAGACTGAAAGATCCGAATCATCAGCTTGATGGTGTTTATGCTACAAAAATGGTAAAATGATGTGCCTGGGTTACTTGTAACACTGATTGGGGGGTCGGTTACGTCGACATCTGATTTCACCTTTATTTATATAGCGCTTTTAACAATACAGATTGTGTCAAAGCACTTAACATTATCAAATTGGAGGATAGAGTGTCAGTAATGTATAATAGTAAGAGTAAACACTCAATTTTCAGTTAAGGGCATTTCATTATTGAATTCAGAGATTTCATTGTCTAGCTCAGTTTAGTTTAAATAGTATCTGTGAAATCAAATTGACCATAATCGCTAGAAATTAAGTGTCCCCAATTGAGCAAGTCAGAGGCGACAGCGGCAAGGAACCAAAACTCCCTCTGTGACAGAATGGAGAAAAAAACCTTGGGAGAAACCAGGCTCAGGCTGATGTTACATTAATGGCACAAATTCTCTCAGAGACGACGAGAGATGAATCCACTTCAAATGTTGATAATGCTGTGTAACTGTTTTAATTTACTCCCTTAATATTTCTCTTGTGGCCCAAACAGTGAAAATATGAGAAGAAACACATTTCATGTTATAAAGGTTGTTTTTGTAAGTCGGTGCTTGAAATAAAGTTGCTCTTTATTTTCTTTGATGAATGTAGTGTTAATAGTTTTAATTATAGGCCTATAATTCATTGTGTAATAAACCTGTTTTAAAAGACCTTTTTAAAAACATTTTCAGTGAGGAGTAAGCTAATAGCCAGATCTTTTATTATCCTCACAGCGCATCAGTTATGCGGTGATGCTCTATAAAATTATTGCGGGGCAAATTAATTGTAATATAAATTTATTAATAAAAGTAACCTAATAATAATAAAAATGTAACAGGCCTACATTAATTGGAAATGCCAAATGCTCTTAAATTTGCCAATATTTGATGCTTTTGACAATATCTCTGGGGCCCCCAGACGTGCAGGGGCCCCCTCGCAGTGCGTGCCCTGAGTGCCCGTCTGCCACACCACTTTGTGTATCTTGATGCCAGGGGATTCACATGACCGTCTTGAAACCAATGTGAAATCTAGGTGGGGAAATATTTTGCCTTCATGCAAAATTCCTATTGAAATTACTACATTTTGCCTGTGAAAAGTGGTAAACAATGGTAAATGTGACTGCACCTGTAATCCGGCCGAGACAGAACTTTTAAAGTGCATGTAAACACACTTATTGTGAGATAATTTAAGATGTTAATTTACCTGGTCTCACAACAGCAGGTGAGCTGGTCCCACGTAGGGCTCGGCCAGGACCCGGGCCAGCCTGCAGGCTAGCCTGGTAAAGTGAGTCCAATTCAGAGAGTTCCTGGTCCTCGGCCTCTGTGGGTTCCAACTCCATGCTCTGGAAGTTTGAGTACTTAGGGATGTTCTTCTTCCTGGTGCTCATGGGACTATGAGGAGCAAGGTGTCTTCCAGGTGTGTGTTGAGAGAGGGGAGGTCCTGTCTGCTGGTTCTGGTCAGGAGGTGTGTCATAGGGGTTGACAACAGCATCAGGACGGTCTAGGCTCCAAGAGGACCAGTGACGGGCCGCAACTGGAGGGGTCAATTTGGTGCAGGGCTGAGAAGATGCACACAGGGGTTGCCATATGGGGGCTCTTCGGGGCACTGGCCTCTTCTCCTCAACAGGGGCGGGTGGTGGACTGGGATTGCTGGATTGGGGTATCCGGTCTGGACTATCTGCAGTGCCATGCCACAAAGGAGGATTTGGAGATTGAGGGTGCTGACAGCTAGAGACCTCTTCGTCCTCTCCCAATACACCCCAGAAGTCAAGGGGCAAAGAGGGCAGAGATATGGCAAGGTGCTTGCGTATGGGCATGATCCGAATGCCTGATGCTTGGAGAACATCTGATAATCTGATGCCACCCCACTCATCCTCATTCTGGGTTGTCCAACTGTTGCGTTCATCGCGCTCTTGGGGCTGTGGCTGAGAAGAGGCAGGCCGAGGATTGAGCGATGGGCGGCTAGAAGGCTGAGATGGGGAGTTTGTACAAGAGGAGGGTGATTTCATGTGCTGAGGAGAGGGTGGGCCAAGCACAGAATCCTGATTGGTCTCCCAGACCTCTTCCTGATTGTCTGTCAACAATACTTGGACCGGGCCAGGCTGTTCACTGTAGAAGCAAGAAAAGCAAGAGAAGGGTTTTGGTTAGACACTCTGAAAAATGAACATGGTTAGCTAAAATTAGTACAGTCTCATTAAACATTATCACTCAATTAATGTCACTAATTAAATTATGGCAAAATTTATTTATAAATTTATTTAATGGCATAATTACGTGAATTGTTTGAAAAATGAAATGAAATTAATTAACTTTGTTTAACATTAAGTTTTGTAATTAAAACATTAAGGACTAAAATGCCTTCACACCAGTATTGTTATTGTTAAACAAATTATTTACAACCTTTTTATTTGTTGAAATAAATCTGAAATAAAATAAAATATAAACATTGCATGAAAAAAACCTGTTGAATGACAACATTGTACCCCTTGATGTTATTATTTCCTTGTGCATATAAATGTGTACTTTTTATAGGAAGCCACACATAAAATGCTCATATACATTTGAGATATGTTTTATACTACCACAAACACGCAGTATGTATTCATTCATTAAGGCAAACTAAACATAAAATAAGCAAGAAACCTAGAGTTCTAACAGGCCTTTGATAAGATCAGTTGGTGCTATATTTGTAAATCAATACTCATTCATTCATTTATTTATGTACAATGATACAGTCCCCGAACAAATGGTTTTGTTGCAAGAAACCCAATCTAACACATTTTCTAAAAAGTTAACATTTCTGCCAAGGACCAAATTCAAGGAGACCTGCGTCCTTCACACCAGTATTCATGAGCCACTTCTCATACAATGCACACACACATACACAGTCCCCACGTGCTTTCCACAGTTGACGCACTAAGCGACCTTGACATCATTTTCATAGTCGTCATATAAACCAGAGTTACAGCAGCCATAAATATGCCCAAAAGCTCCCCAGAAGTGGAGTGCATGGGAATGAGCATTGGCTTTGCTCCAGAAGGGAAACCTGCTCGCTATTTGCATTCACCTCTAATAAAGCAGAGCAGAGTATCCATCAGAATACCATCAATCCTCCTTCATCTCTACTGGCCCTCAGCGACCCAACGATGACCCATGTGATAGATTCATTTTCAGATAAATCTTTATCTAATACCAGTAAAAAGCCTCTGGACGATGCAAACACACAATCCTCAGTGTTTTTATTGGATTGTGCAGTGAGAAAAAAAATAAAAATAAAAATAAAATAAAATAAAATAAAATAAAAAAAAATGTAAAACATTTTATTGGTTTAAAAAAGCTAAACTGAAATCTTTCACAGTGCCCCCAGGAATCTGCTTACAGTAAGTACCCCAGGATAGTCCTGACTGGGAATCACTGGTTTAGAGAAGCAGTACTAGGTGATAGGGGGGTTCCTGGCGGCTGCTGCATGCCCTAGAGTGGGTATAGAGGGAACTGAAGTGGGAGAAGTTCGGTACAGAGGTAAACATCCCTGATTAATGCGCTGGAGTGCTCATTTACTGTAAATACTTCCTCAAGCACTACATTGGGCGATTACCCAAGGGGCTTTGGCCAGGTCAGGCCATACATCACATCAATGCCTTTAATCAATGGAGGGGAAAGAGAAAGCAGGGAACAAGAAAAAAAAACAAATAAAACACCCGCATTCCATAGGACACACTGCTGCAGTGGCTGTTGCATTGTTCTACTTTATTAGTTAAGTGGCATGCCATGTGTATGTAATATTGGGGGGTAGCCACTCGCTAGCTTGGGTTTGCCAATAACTCATCCGACTGCGCCCCGGCTTCTAATACTTGGTCTTATCGGGAATCTATAACACCCGTCCCGTCTGTATGTGTGATTTTAAATTAGAAATTAACCTCTAAAATCTCTGGAAAACAAACAACAAACCCCAAAGCAACCACAGCTCTTTGTGGAAGTAAAATGTCAACTTGCATTCTGACAAACTGATCAGTTAGATCATGTCTGAAAGTTAAAAAAAACCTTTAAGCGAGAACTGCATCACAATCACTGAAAAATAACAGAATACACACAGCTTTTCTCATTACCAATTTACAAAAGTCCAATATAACTGTAATTTTTCCTAATTAAAAAAAAAGAACAGACACATGGGTTGGCTTTAAGACCAAAATTTTGACTACGGTACGATACCAGCCTTGGTAACTTAGTGTCTATAATAACAGATGTTAGGTAGAGTATTATATTATGCACGACAGATTTGCATATCACGTAAATGAAAAATGTACTAATAACCGAATTGACCATGAAAACAGATAAGTTCTATTTTTAAATCAAGCAATGTCATGGAATTAACAACATATAAAACATATATTTGTATTTCAAAATAAATCTATAATAATACAAATCTTATTAAATCAAAATATTCTGGTGCATGAAGATAATACATCAAAACTAAGAAAAATAACAGTTACCATATTTTGCTTGCATAAATTTGAGATGGTCTGTGGGTATTATTATTATTATACTAACATTCAGTTATAATAATTTATTCATACATTTCATAATCAATACATTTCATTTTGATTCAGTGCATTTGAACACCATTATACATCAACTCTACTTTCATGTTTCAAGTCAAAAATTATGTTTGTACGCTGGTATTGTACTGTTTTCAAATTTTTGGTACCGCGGTACTGAATATGCATCGGTATACCACACAACCCTAACAGACCCAAGGATCTGAGAGAGTACTGATCTAAACAAGCGGTTAGGCTGGACACACAGGGTGACAGTACAGGTACCTGGTGGGCCCCTGTGGGCGGCTGGGCTCCTGCTGCTGCTCTTGTTGTTGCTGCATGCGCTGCTGTAGGCCCCGCGCTCTCCTCATGCATTTTTGCAGCTTGGCGTCAGCAGCCATAGTCCTGCTATGAGTGTTAGCACTGCCCTCATGCATGGAAAATCTTAGTTTAGCTATAATGCAAAAGAACAACAAAAAGGGAAAGGAAAGAAGAGCAGAAGAAAAGAAAATGCAGAAAAGAAAAAGAAAGAGCTGAGTTATGAGGGGCCGGCATGCGGACCATTTCTTTGTTATAGAAACGACAAAGTAGTGAAATTGAAAGAAAGAAGAGAGGGTGATGGTGGGATATATCCCACCGTTCACCCCAAAGTGAGCTCTAGGCTGTTCAATAGGCAAAGCTTTGCACGCTAGCTCGTCAAAGTTGACACATAGTTGAGACTGCATGTAATGGGTCGATAACAACGATAACAATAGCTTGCATCAGAAGTGTCATGCCCATATGCCCATTTTTAAAAGAACACCCAATGGAAAAAAAAAAAAAAAAAAAAAAAGAGACAGTCACCTGTCTAAATATTTCACGTCTAAATTTGTTCAATCCAACTGACTTGCACATTCCACAGAAAATTCAGTCACTATGTTGCTCCAAAACATTTATTTGTCTTTTTACTTATCTATTAATTTATTAAATTATTTAATTAATTATTAGTTATGCTGTCTTACCTTTTTCTCTTTTTAAAATGTTCAAATGTTTTATGTTCTGACCTGTGTATTAAAAGGTTGTTATACAAATACAATTTGAATTAAACAATTATTAATAATAATAATAATAATAATTTTGTTTTTAATATATTATTTCATTGTTTAGTATTTTTTATATTTACTTTTTTACATTATATTTACAGCAAAAACAACAACAATAATGATTGTCTGTGATAAACAAAGGAGTTACCACAATGTCAAAACTATTTTCCATACAACAAAAATGGATTGTGATTGCTGGCTGTCAAGTTCAACTGAACTTTGGCTTGGTTTATTAAAACAAAAATTGTATATTAGGTCGGAATTTGAACCCATGTCCCCTTGCACATTAAACTATGGATCCGGAACTGCTGAAACAAACAGGTGCATGACACCCCTGAGTTCAATAATTTCCACGTTGCCTTTTTAAAAACACAACACCTGCTGTTGTGCAGTATTTTGCTTACTGAACAAACCCATTTACAATGAGTGACATAAACAGAGTTCAGAAAGATCATAATATGGAGAAGCACTGGGCTGCTCTGCTGAACGACAAGAGAGAAACCAACCACTGTGATTGAGTTTTTAAGCCCTCGTTCGCAATGTGTACTAAACAACATGTTGAAATTTATCACACTTATTAACTGTTAATTGCATCCCAAAAATGAGTTCGCATTAGGAAACAGTTGATTTGGTTGCTCTCCCGTCTGGGGCTGTTACATGGAAGACCGCATGGGAGGTTAGTGTTGCCATGGTTTCCTTGAACCTGTTTCATTTAAGTCTGGTTTAGCATTAATTCTGCCTATCATAAAAATGCTATTTTCAGAACATTTACTGCTGTCAACACCAGCTGCGCCTGAGCTAGCTTTAACTGCAGATGACGTGCATCGCTTTCAATGGGTTGAAAAGGAGCTGACGGCATTCTGGGAGATGCAAAGGGGCGAAGTTTTAGGACGGCACACCACAGACTGAAGACACAGAAAGCAGGAGCGACAGCCAGAACAGACACACAAACAAAGACACACACAAAACCAATGATGGATTGCAGGACTGTGGCAGGCGTTGCTTTCGTTTGGCCAGAGCAACAGGGAACTATTCTTCTATATAGTGAAGGCATGACCTTATAGGCTGCCACTGGATCTTAGAGGCCTGTATGCACTTTGGGCCAAATAGGATCTGTCTCGACGAAAGGTCTGCAGGGATCTGACGAGTGGAAATATTTACAAAAGCTGTCTTCCCTTTAAATATATTAGTGCTACGCCTCACATAAACAGACATGCACACACATATACACGCATACCGTGAGCAAAGCGAGACAGAGATGGAGGGTTTGCCGACCTGGATAGGTATAAATAGCTTTGTGGAGAGTTTTGCATGGCTGAAATTGTTCTCCGCTCATTAATCATTCAAGCAGGTATGCCAGCGCTTCGGACAAAAACACTGTTGTTCCAGGTAAGCGCGAGATACACAGCCACCTTTTTTGTTTTAATTTGGAGAGTGCTGAGAGATTTAGACAGGATTGTGCGGCAGTATCCTCACACGACGGCTCAGCACAATCACAATCCAATCCTTCCACCAAAAGGGATTTATAGAGGTCGGGAATGTTATGATGGTGAATCCAGAATGGATTTAAGTTTGCGTGTGACTGTGGGTGAGGCCCATTCAAATGGTGTTCCAAATGGAGGGCTCACACAGAATAAAATGTTCCAAAAAAAAAAAAAGGATTAAAATTGTTCCAGCCTCTGTCTGGCACAGATCAGGACTCTCAAATGGCCAAAGCCGAGCGCTTTTCAATAACACGGTATTAACAATCAACAGGCAGAGCCACATGCCCAGTCATCCAATCAGATTGTGAAAATCTGTGCAAATGGTGGCTCTGATCACAGCACTAAGTGAAGAGAAACAGTGATGCACTGAATATTATATTAAGATAAAGAAATATAAACAATAAAAATTAAAAATACATTTATTAAAATAAAAAAGTAAAAAATTAAAAATAAATAAAATAAATTAAAATAAGCTCATAAATATTATTATTATTATTATTATTATTATTATTATAAGAAAATATTATTTTCATGTAATCAATACCTCAAATTTCATACTATTTTGTGTAAATCATTTGAAAAATAAACACTGGAAACTAAATTAAAGCTTTAAATACTAAGTTGTTTTAGGCATCAAAAGAATATACAGTATAAAAATGGATATTTATTTTGAGATTTGTTAAAGATTACAATTAGCAGTGTTGTTAAATTGTTAGTGTTTTTAAATGACAAAACCTAGTGAAAAATAAATATAATAAAATGTATTTGAAATACATTTATTTCATGCTGAGATTACTACAAATACATTTACATACTGTATATACATACTTAATAAAAAAATACCCTGCAATTGTACTTTTAGTATAATTGGCACTGGTATAATTAAAGTCTGCTAAATTGGAACAACTAATTTTGTACTTAATGCACTTTAATTGTGCAGAAGTAGTGCTGAAGTCCAACTAAAGATATACTGAAGTATATTTGACTGTGCTAAAGTGGAACTATTGCAAGTATACTTTAGGTACACGTTAAATATCTTGCATTTAAAGATCGATATTATTCAAAAACCAAACAATCCTCATCAATAATGACATTAAAACACATTTTAGGCCTAATATTAAGAAATGTGCATTGTGCACAAGTAGTACTCCAAATAAAGTTTAATTATACTTTTTATATCAGTAAGTCTTGAGCGATATGTCAGTAAATATGTTAACATATTGTAACTATACTTCGTATATTTTAAATATATTACTTTTTTTACTAGACAACAATTCAGAAATAAGGGAAAATAGCATGCACAAATAAATATCCAATTTCTTTCTAAAAAAAAAAAAAAAAAAAAAAAAAACTTCTAACATCAACCAATAACCAATTTAGTAACAATATACTGTGCATCCCTAGACAAAACAAAGACAGGATAATGACAAATAATATGCCACACACATAAACAAGGAGAATGGCACACAGAGAGACAAACAGAAGCAAACACACACAGGGTGCTGCAGGAAGGGAAGGCAGTGTTGGGGTATTACTGGTGGGTTTGTGTCATGTTGCGAGGACATGAATGCTTTTGGGAGCTGCTTTCTTACCAAATGAACCTAGAAAGTGCATTGGGTAAGTGACGATTACCCGAGCGGAGAGCGGAGGAGTTGGGCGTAGCAAGCAGAGGCAGGTTAGAATTACTTACACACAGCGTGGTGGGAGAGCGCCAGGGCTGTAGCTGTATCCCCAGCTTGCTCCAGGCGCAGCGACTGCTCTAGGAGAGAGTCAGCCTCCGCCAGGCAGTGCTCAAAACTGCCCCCCTTCCCTGCAATTAACACACCAAGGCCAGGCCTCTGAGAACACGCTCATACACGCACAAACACTGCTCACAGGAGCCCCCGTGTGTTCCCGGGAACACGTCACTCACAACGTTTGCACGGCTTACCAGGAATGGAGAGATCCACTGACACATAAGCGCACACAGTCTGATGACTGCCACCAATACAACTCAAACACAATTTGACATGTTTATACACACATCATGCACGCTGACTAGGGAGAACTCTGATTCAAGATTGAAAATGGAAGATTTCAGTGTGTAGGTGTGTTTTTGATGCTATGGCTCCCATCTACAATATTTATATTATACATGGTGTTACAATGATATTTAAATTCTTTTTATTATTTAAAGATCTTGAGACACTGCATTAGAGTTGAGAAGACAGGATAGAGTAAACTTTTACTTCCAAACTATCCCTGCTGGGAAAAAAAGTTTGAACCAACCTAGATTGGTTTGCTGGTCTCCCAGTATATGGCCAAGTTTGTGTTAAGTTGGTTTAGCTGATCGGTCGGCCTGATCAGGTCAAAAGTATGTAAGCTACCACCCCAGAAGCATTAAAGGGATAGTTTACCCAAAAATTTAAATTACCCCATGATTTATTTACTTACCCTCAAGCCATCCTATGTGTATATGACTTTCTTCTTTCAGACAAATACAATCGGAGTTATATTAAAAAATGCCCTGGCTCGTCCAAGCTTTATAATGGCAGTGAATGGTGGTCAAGGTTTTGAAGCCCAAAAAAGTACATCTGTCCATCATAAAAAGTACTCCACATGGCTCCGGGGGGTTAATAAAAGCCTTCTGAAGCGATGCATTTTTGTAAGAAAAATAATTCATTCTAACTTCCACTAACTGTCGTACATGGATGTACTTTTTTGAGCTTCAAAATCTTGCCCCCAGTTCACTGCCATTATAAAGTTTGAAAGAGCCAGGACATTTTTTAATATAACCCTGACTGTATTTGTCTAAGAAAGTCATATACACCTAGGATGGCTTGAGGCTTGAGAGTAATTAATGGGGTCATTTTCATTTTTGGGTAAACTATCCCTTTAAATCAGACCAGCCTAAACAGCATAGAAAGCCATCAGAAAAAAGCTATTAAAAAATCTCTAATATCAACCGATAACCAATATGGTACCGATAAATTGTGCATCCCTAAAAACAAACCTGAAGTCATTTTCTGGTCTTAGCTGGTCTTAAACTGTTTGTTGTTCTTAAATTGGTCTAGCTGGTCTCCCAGCATGGCCAAGCTGGTGTTAATTTGGTTAAGCTGGTTGGTCGGCCAGGTCAGGTGAAAAGTATGTAAAGCCCCTTAGAAGCATCAAATCAGACCAACTTAAAAAGCTTAGCCAGCCATCAAAAAATTAATGAAAAAATTCTAATATTAATCAATATCCAATATGTTACTCATGTAGTAGGCATCCCTGGATACCAGCCTAAACTGGTTTGCTGGTCTTAGGTGGTTTAAACTGGTCTCCCAGTTGGTCTTAAATTGATCTAGCTGGTCTCCCTGCATAGCCAAGCTGGTGTTAAGTTGGTTTAGCTGGTCGGTCGGCCTGATCAGGTGAAAACTGGACAAAACCACCCTAGAACCATCAAAACAGACTGATCTAAACAGCTTAGCCAGCTATAAAAAAGAAAACAATTAAAACTTGAACAGATGATCTATATGGTATTGATGTATTGTACATCCCTAGAAAGCCATCAAAACAGACCAGCCTGACCAGATTAGCAAGGCTGAGAAACCAGCTAACCAATTTAGGCTGGATTAAGCTGGTTTTTGGAGAAGGGATTAGAAGGGATTTTCTCTTTAAACACAATTCCTAGCTCCTTTCATTCGGTTTCTGCTGTTTGGCCCTGTGTGCCATTTACCCTGGTGCTGAAGTTCGTCCAGGTCCATGAACTTGCTGGGTCTGGGGTTGAAGCCCTGCGCTGCTTCTCTCTCTTTCTCCTTCTTCCTCTGGAGCTCCTGCTGCCTGGCCCTGCGAGCAACTTCCTCTTGCAATTCATCCAGCTCGCTGTGTCCCTCTCCTACACATACACAAAGACATAAATAAGTAATACTCATATGCTAGTTAAACACTTGAAATGAACACCTTGTACTGTAGCAATAGTGGGTTAAAGCATATAGGCAAAGACTGGTGGTGACTCACCCAATCTCAGTGGACTGCTGCTCCAGGTGGGTGATTTGAGGTCTTGCAGGATGGCACTGCTGCTTTTGGACTTGGGCACTGTGCGCCAGGAGGGCCCAGAAGTCACGGGTCTCTTACTGCCGCTGTCCCTGAAGCGGAGAAGAGCATATGTCATTCACTCAGTCATCGTGAGAGTGATTCTTAGAAATGAGTGATGTCTCTGTAGAAAATTTGTCTGTGTATACTGTGTATTAAGGCTTATGGTACGAGCCAGGAGAGATATTTATGATATACTCAATACAGTTGTTGGCATTTTACAATTAAAAAAACACTGTGAATATTAACATCATCTGAAACAATCTATGAAACAGATTTGTTGTATAGACAAACAGTACATGAAGCAGGTCTGGGTGATGCTTGCTTATTTCTGCTTCATATTTCATACATTATTTAGAGAAATATAGTGTTGAAAATATCAAACATGATGCAGCAGGTATTTGAGGTATATTATTCATCAACGTAATGCATTTCATGACACATTATGCCCACAAGTTAATCAAATCATTAAATTCAATTAATTTAAAACTGAAATATAATTTGATTAAGATACATTCGTAGCAGGAACTAATATATTAATATACAAATAGTCTGGTCTATCATTTTTAAAAATATAATCGATTTTCATTTCTTGCTGCCATCATTTTACACTATTGTTCAGTAATTTTTTAATGTATTTTAAAAGAAGTCTCTCACCAAGGCTGCATTTACTTTTTGTTCAAAAATAAATAAAAAAACTGTAATATTGTGAAATATTATTACAATTAAAAAAACACTTTTCTATTTTAATATATATTAAATTGTGATTTAAAGTTTAGTCAAGTTAGTTTTGCATCAAATACAGTGTGATTTTTGGTAATCGAGATCTGGCAGCAACGGCACATTTTTCTGCTTGGACGAGCAATTCGCGGACAGAATTTCTTGGGCATGAAATCACCCACATGCCAACAAACCAATGAGAACACAGAACAACAATGATGATTCATAGTAACAGAGTATAGGTGCCAAAGCTGTTATGGATCCGCTCACCTGAATCCCTCCGTAACTGGCACAGATTTACAGAAAATTGGTTTGGCAAATAAACAAATTCCAGACCATTCCATACATGTGAGCTTCATATTACACCTTACTTGACAAGGGAATTTACAGTAATGGAAATATTAAACAGCCAGTCCCCACACTCATTATCTCAAATGGCTTGGGTATGCAGAGCATTCACAGCTTATATGGACTGCACACCCCTGATATATAGGTTAGTTCGTTTTGGCCAAGTTGCTGTGTTACCTGTGAGCACTGGTGCTTGGGTTGTCGCTGAGGGGCATGTCCATGCTGATGGGGCTGTTGCTGTTCCTCTCACTACTTTCATAGCCGCTCTCCATCCTCTGGATCAGCCGAGGCTGCTGTTCCACGCCTCTTAAAGGTGGCGGGATCGGTAGATGCTCCACTTCTGTTTCTGGCATGACCCCTGAGCCATCGGTCATGCCCCCCATCTCTGCTCCTGCAATGCTTGACCCCTCCGCCGCAGCCCCTGAGACCAGCTCACTGTGCCCTGGTGACATCGGGTCTTCCGGCAGCGGGGAAGGTCCGAGCGTGGCATAACCAGCCGGCCGATGCTTTTCCCGGCTGAAGATACTGTCAATGTTCAGGGCCTCTCTTCTGGGTCTCCATGTGGGCCGATAGCGCCCTCCACTGGAGCTGGACTTGGACTCGCTGCTGGTGCTCTCATCTTCCCAATCTCTCGCCCGCGCCCCAGCCTCCGACCCGCCCACCCCTGAGCTAGAGGACGATGAGAGCGGTCTGCTGTGGATCATATTTACAGTCTCTTTATAGTCCTGCAGATGGACAGTAGAAGAGGGCCTCGGCGTACAAAGGGGAGTGGCCTGGTCTTTAAGAACCTCCCCTGAAGAAAAAAAAAAAAAAATCACATTTATGAAAGTTTTAAGTAGTAAATCTGACAGGACATGTGGCTTCTCAGTTTGATTCAGCATGACACGTTTGCCAGTGGAATTTATATTAGAGAGCGTGTGTGTTTGTTGAAGTACCTGCAGTGTCCATGCTGTGCTGGGAACCGCTGCTGTCCTGATTACACACCACAGTTCCCTGAGAGTCAGATGAGAAATGGGAGGCCATAGACTCATGGTGTGATCGAGAGTGCTTGTAGCTGTAGCTGTCTGTGGAAGAGTCTGTGCGTGTGTCACTTGAAATTGAGGGCTCCCTCCCTGACGACGACAACAACAACAGCAGAGAGGGCATTTAGAAATAGAGAAAGTTAGCTTCAGCTATCCAGCTGCAGCTGCTCAAAGGTCAGATTTTAAAGGGATAGTTCACCCAAAAATAAAATTCCTCATGTCATTCCAAACCTACTTTCAAAACTGTGGAAGGATGAAAGAAAATGCAAAGTATGTACTAAATGTACTTTATGATGCAATCACAATGAATGTGGACTGAAGCTTTCAGGATTCAAAAAGGAACTTAAAAACTCCATAAAGTTTGTCAATATAATCTGGCACTATACTACAAGTTTTTTTTTTAAATCAATGGTTCTCAACCAGGGGACCGGGGCCCACTAGGGGGCCTCAGTGAACTTCCAAAAGACCCTAAAGGTGACTTGTAATGATTAAGAATAGGACAAAACGAGCATTAATACACAAAAAAGCAAGTAAAAATTGAGATATTTCTTATGCATATCCCTCTGAATTACAACCAGGATATACTATATGAGGTCTAATTTTTTAAAAGTGTTATTTCTAGACCTGGAAAATTATGAAAACTAATAAAATCTTAAAGCTCTGAACATTTTTTTAAATAAATATACGTTTTTGTACACATGCCAAGCTTTAAAATATTTTATCATGTAGAAATTGTGAGTAAACAATACTTTTGAAAATCCTCATCCTTAATCCTAATGGAAAAAAATCATGAAACACTGGAAAAGTCATAGGGCCTTCAGTGGACAATGGAGTCAAAAAGGTTGAGAACCACTGTTTTAAAGTCATATTATTGCATTGTGTGAGATATAGAATGAAATGTTTTTATTTACTGAAAACCTTCCTCTCTAGTGAACTGTTAACTCAAGAATTGCTGTGAGGCTAGGTGACTCAGTTGTGAACCTTGTAACAAGATCAGGCCACTGCATGAATGAACAAAATCATCTGATTCAGTGAAAAGACCTGATTCAAAAGAACTATTCAGACATCGCTACATCTCTCATGAGTGTGCCAAGGACAGTTAAATAAACTAAACAGTTTTTTTCAGTTTAAAAAAAATCGAATGTATGGTTTAGCGCTGTATTGACCACTTTTTTGATGTTTTGGACTCATTTTCAGGCTTGAAAACTTTAGTACCCATTCAAATCTAAATGAATGGAAAAGAGCAAGCTTTAAAATTTTCCCTTTTCATGATGTTTCGAATGGATTTGGATTGACTGTATTTTCATTTTTAAGTGAACTATTCCTTTGTTTGTTTCTAAGAATAAGCGTTGATAAGTAGTACTGTTTCTTTTTTGTTTAACCCTCTACCTATCCGTCCCGCCTCTCACTGCCTCTTTGTCTCACCGGAGTCTTCGCTGTCATAGCCGGCCTTGCTACTGTGGTGCAGGTCCAGCTGCGCTGCCAGCATGTCTTGCGTTGACACGGGCGTCCCTCGGGGGTCAGCGTACAGCAGCAGAAGTGGCTGGTAGTGGCCTTTTATACATCTCGACACCACATCTTTCCACTTAGGTCCGATCTGTGACGGTTTGGTACATTCAGAGTTAACCGCACACTCCATTCACAATTAGAAACACTAGAATAAGCTGCCAGAGACAAACATGTCATTACCTCCTTCACATGTGCGTCATCGAAGTACATCCATTTGCGTATCTTGGTCTGGAAGAAGAAGGTGGAGTAATGCTTGCCGTAGTAGCAAACCATGCCCACAAGGTAGAGCTCTGATTGTTTGGCCCTCTCATCCGTCACACGGTAGAACAGCTGGAGGGCGGGCACATAAAGAGAGAATGATTTAGAGTTGACTCTATACTAATCTGCAGTGAAAAATTAAACCATTTTAACTAAATATTGACTTGTCAGCACTACCAGAGCGTATTATTTTAAGATAAAAAATTTTTTTACAGTTAATTGAAAAACAGTTAATTGAAAATTAAAGAATATTTAGTTTCAACATAATTATGTGAATAATTTGAGTAATTCGAAACATTTGAGCAACAGGTAACACAATGTTCATGAGAGAAAATATCTAAACAAGGTCCCTTCAAAAAGGGTCAAAAATGTGAACGAATTGTCTCTCAAGTCATGAGTGTGAATTTGAATGGAACTGTCAACACATACACAGGATGTTGAATTACACTTAATTGATGTAATCTGAATTGCAGTGACAGGAGGAATTCACTGAATTGCAGTTTTAAAAAAAACTCAGTAAAAATTTCTCAGTAAAACAGTAAAATTTCATTATTTTAGTAATAAAACAATTATATCATTAATTTTGCCAAAGGTCCATTTATTTCCTTACAAATATTCATTTAAGTTCAAAAGACGGGTATCAAAATAAATTTCAATTATGCCATATGGTACAAAATGCAACTTTTTAAATTGATTTACTACATAACATATGGAGTAAATAATAACATTTTGGTAAACTAAGTGTCCTGACTGATAACATGAATAAAAATGTAATAAATATAATATTAAAATTAACAAATGTAATATTAATCATAGTTTATTATTATTATCAATTATTCTCTTATTCTCACCAAGGCTGCATTTATTTGATGAAAAATGTAGTAAAACTATAATATTGTGAAATATGATTCCAACTAATATATTTTAAAATGTATTTTATCCTGTGATGGAAAAGCTGAATTTTAGGCAGCCATTACTCCATATGCTGTATGAAAACACTTCTTATATTAGTCTCTTAGAATTTCATTCTATTCTTTATGCACTTAAATTCAAGTTCTGCATTCTGTGTAACACAGAATGGCACACAACCCTGCCGTGAAGTTGATGTGAGAACACTGTAACACTAGTGAGGCCACAGAGATATTGAATGTGACAAAGAGCACACTGTGTTTCCTCCTCTTGTCCTGAACTGTGCATAAGAGAGAGGGAGCTGGAAGCTCAAGGTTATTGCATTGAAGTGGTGACAAAAAGGAACAATGATAGTGTGAGTCTTACATCACCCAACCGCAGGCACGTGCCCAGGCTGTGGATGACGTCTTCGGCTAGATCAGAGTGATCTGAGTCCCACACCAGGCCGATGCTGATGATCTCCGGGCAGTTCATCAGAACCCGCCGAATCCGCAACATCTCGCCACAGTTACTCTGAAACGATGAGAGAAAAAAAGAGGGCATCTTGAGCACATGTGCATGTGTGTGTGTGAGAGAGAGAAAAGGTGAAGGAGAGATGAAAGGAACGCTTCAAACAGGGCAACACGGTCCAGCAGGGCCTTATGTTCGGCACCCAATGTTCTAGCTGTGCTCTTTGAGTCACCGCCCTCCGTCGAGCGCTTTGGCAGCGGTATACGGAAACAGGCTCTGGCGACGAGCACCACTGCCAGCCTGACCCCTTCCCTCAACGTACAAAAACCTAGCCGGGCACTGCCTTTGTGGAGCGGACAGCGGGGTGGCAAACCGGCTGGCACCAGACCTGGGCAGGAAGGGATTAGACAAAGAGCCCAGTTCTCAGAACTGGCCTCTCTCTCTCTCTGCCTCAGTCGCTCCATCACAGACAAACACACACAAGCGAGGCAGCCAATGAACAGCCAGCAGCGGCAGCACTGCTGAGCTTTGGGACAGACACACAGTGTCCCATTAGAGATCATTGTTAGCCTCAGCTCCACAGTCTGTCCTGCCAAGCGCTGGGAATCCAGACAAACACATGCTTTCAGGGCCAGACGACTAAGCTTCTAAAGAGCAGTGACGTTACAGACTACCGATCTCAGCTGCATTTCAATAAAGCCATTTCAGGGAATCACCAAATGGAAAATCACTGGAAATGAAAGCATGGATTTCAGCTCGACTGAATTTTGACTCATTTCGCTGATTTGGTACGGAGCAGACTGTAAAGAGCTGACATGGGTTTCTCCGTAAGCACGCTGAATGATGCTGGAGCGTGTTTGGGTTGATGAAATCATCTGCCTCCTGTGGCGGGGTGAGGGTGCACAGTGTGTGGTAAGAGCTGATCGGCAGCTGGTGTGTAATAGGGTAGGACTGTGTGTGTGTGAGTGTGTGTTAGGGGTCTGTCATCTGTAAAGAGGAGAGGAGCAGTGAGCAAAACACTCTCTCGGGCAAAGAACAGACGGTCTTTATGCTTCCACGTGAACAGCAGAGCTTAAATGAGTATCTGGGTGGCTTGAAGAAGGGTTTGTTTTGAATCACTTGGGTGAAGATCAAGTTAACGAGCAAAATCAAACCAGATAACTGAAGGCATGAAAGGCACGAAAGAATTTTATCCAATGGGATCTGACTGGATAGTGAAAATTAGGCTATTATTTTAAAGGACAATATTACACACTTTATGGAATACTTGATCCTGATTGGCCAAAACCAATCAGCTAAACTGTATATTTCAGTGTTGCCCCAGACATCCGATTTCCAATATAGCTGTGCCTGTATGGAGGACTAGGAGTGACACTAATAAAATGAAGGTAAATTTATTAATTCACATTAATTCAACATAAAAATGGAAATAAATAAATCACTTATAAACATTTAAAATAAACTGACATTTAAAATTGTTTAATTTAATGTTTTAAAATGTAATTAAATACAACAAAACAGTAAATGATTTTTTACGCAATTTAAATTGTATTCTGAGTCAAAACCTGGTTACCTCAACGAGGAAACCGTCCAATGACTTTTTTTTAAAACTCAACTTAGAAATGGATAAAGAAAAGCATTTGACAAAACAACAAAGAAAAGCATCTAAGACATTTATTACTCCTTCATTGTATTTTAAGTGTTATCCTAGTCCTCCATATGCTTGTTTCATGTCTCATCTAGCACTCCACAGTGTCTTTATTCTCACAAAATAAATACGTTTAATTTAATAATTAAAATTAATTTAAACATTTTAAGCATTCCGAGGCCATTTTTTCTGTCTTGTTTTCTTATGACACTGTCTTCATTTTCTCATGAGGAAAAAACCTGTACGCCTCTCAACATTTCTCTGGTCAGCCGCAGACGTTCCGGTCCCTTGAATTGGCAATGAAATCAACCACATGTTCAGAGTCACTACAGTCATAACGTTGTAGCCTCCTTCTCAAGCATCGGACACTGATTTGTAGGTGGTCCACAGAGCTATTACTCAAATTCTTTACACATTAAACTAATACTAATCTAAAAAAACAGATATGAAAATTTTAATGAGATGTTAAGCATGAAAAACGTTAAGGTAGACAAAACCAGCAGTTAGACGTGTGTGTATGCATGTACTCACCGGACAGTTTCGCAGGTCACCCATGGTGCTGGCGTTGCGGAGAAGCTCTCCAAACATGTCAGGCGTGGGCTTCTCCTTACATTCCAGCATTCGCACAGCTTGGTTACTGCAGCAGAGGGAATAAGAGACAGACGTGTCCTCAAGCACCAGAGTTAACACCACAGACAGGAAATACACGCACAACTCTACATACAATTATGTTCAACCTTAATTAAAAGTATAATACAGCTCAGTGTTAAATTTTTTCAGCTGCCCAAAAACTTTAGTCTTCACAGATGTTTATATATCGTCCGTAGATCACTATTCCCTAGAAGACATCAGAAACTAATGTAGCAGCACTCGTTCTCTGTTCCATCTCCACATGGTCTCCATCAGGACAGAAGCCGCAGGCCTGTGCAGAAATCAGCGTACTTTACTGGCTAATGTTTCCTTAAGCTAAGCGTGATAGCATCCATTTGACATGCAGCATATCTGCACACATGAAGCGTCTGTCAGCATGTCTGCATGGAGGAAATGTGCCGAGACAGTCCCTTCAGGGCTAAATACAACCTATATGCAGACACCAATTTACATCAGACAGACAGGTCTACCCTTTCTCTCACTGTCTTACTTTCAGCATTATTCAGCGTGCTTTACTTGCAAATGATAAATCATACTGAAAAAAAATGATATGTTTTTTTTCATGTTAAATGTACTGCTCTTTTTGCAATTAAACAGTTAGTGTACTGAAATAGCCACTTTGACCTCGAATCACGCTTCACATTGTTTAGCATGCAGTTTTTATGATCTCAGATTACCACTCATCATATTCAACACATTAATAATGATGTGAACAGGGTGGATGGCATCATCTTTTTTCCTTTCCGGCATGTTTCCTGCATATCCATGCATCTGTATAATATATTGCATGCATTATTATTCGCAGGGTGACATATGATGGCAATGCGAACGATTTGCACAAAAATGGCCGATTTATGAACTGCGTGATGCTAGTGAAAATTTCTGATCGATTCTAGTGTCTAAACCACTTTACATTATAGGTGTGTTGATATAATTATTAAAAAGTTGCACTGTTGTTTGGCATTACAGCTTTATTTATTCAGGTTTCTATTTAATTAGTTATCTATTTATGCTCATGGAAGATTAAAAAGTATGGTGTAATTTGCACTGCAATAGAGCTCTATGTAAATGCGACCTGGCAAACAACTGAATAAACAAACCTTGAATAAAATTATGTACATGATAAGTTTAACATGCATTTCATTTGGATATGCATTTCATTGGAATCCCAAATGTGCCATGCTTAGGTAGATGTGTAGTTTATAGAGTAGGATTGTAAATCAGTTCTTTCAGAATGATAAAGGTAAGCCTTGCAGTACAGATAAACCTGTCCAACCTGTTTCACAAAAGAGAGAAATAAATAAATGCTATGAGTTCCATTGTTTTCTATGGTATGTGCGAGCTTGGTTTAGCAGCTTTGTTTCTGGATGAAAAATACTGAGCTAGGATTTTGAGCATATTGCGTAGTCTTTGTTTTCTGGTGTGAGTTTGTGTATGCATGTGGACGTGGCTTCCCACTTTCCTCACATTTGATCATATGAAAGCCGTCGTGTGAGAATTCAAGGGTGTACAGGGCCACAAGCATCCAGGAGTGAAGGAACACTTTGTACTATCATTTACTGCCACACGACCATGTGGCAAATCACACGATTTACTGCAGAGTGAGTGTGTGTGTGTGTGAGAGCATAAGAGAGGAGAGGGACTGCATGTTTTTACGCACGTGTGCAATGCAAAGCCAGCAAACTGTGTGTGAAATGGTAAAGGTTAATACATATTCAGCAATTTAAAGTGAAATATCTGTGCATGAGCTTCCATTATCCATTTTCAAACATGGAGAATTGTTGCTTTCATATCTGATACAGAAATCAATAAGGGATGTCTAAATCTATGAGTGTATTTAATATATATTTTCATTATATCAAGTTTTTTATAAATATATGTGACCCTGGACCACAAAAGCAGTCTTAAGTGTCAATTTTTCAAAACTGAGATTTCTACATCATCTGAAAGCTGAATAAATAAGCTTTCCATTGATGTATGGTTTGTTAAGATAGGAAAATATTTGGCCGAGATACAACTATTTGAAAATCTAGAATCTGAGGGTGCAAAAAAATCAAAATACTGAGAAAATCACCTTTAAAGTTGTCTAAATGAAGTTCTTAGCAATGCATATTACTGGTCAAAAATTAAGTTTTGATATATTTACAGTAGGAAATTCACTAAATATCTTCATGGAACATGATCTTTACTTAATATCCTAATGATTTTTGGCATAAAAGGAAAATGGATCATTTTGACCCATACGATGTATTTTTGGCTATTGCAACAAATATACCCCAGCGACTTAAAACATATTACAAATTAATTACATATTACAAATAAATCATATTTAACGGAACCGTTTATGTCCAAACCCACTACTTTTTAGGAAATGAGAAAAACCCTGTAGTTTTAAATAATTAAACACCACGTTGGTAATATGGCTGTGATATGAGCCTTTACAGTATGTGCAATTATTCTTACAAAATAATGCTGTAACTTTGTACACATACTGTAGTTTGACAGATGGCACATTAGTAGCCTTTATTTGGGATCTTAATAAATCAGGGCCTTAGTGGGGGATCAAACTATTCTATTATTTGGCGATGCATAATAAATCAAGTGAAATTCTGAATCATGTGGGAACCTCAGATGGCCATATTACTGATACAGATTTTTTTCTGATGTCTTATAGAGTGGGCATAATGAAGGGGCCGGGGACAAGATTCAATGGGGAGTGATGGGTAATGTCCTATCTGTGTCCTCAGTGCTCATTGGAGATATGGTATTATCATGGTCTAAACATCAGATGAGTCGAGGAGCCCTCAGAATGAAATACAGCAGGTAAGAACATTTTCAGGAAGCTGTAAGAGTAGGTGCGTGTGCATATACGTGGGATTTATATGTTGGAACACGGGGATGGATAAAGAGAGGAAAAGTCGTAAAATATGGCAAACGAAGGTTGCACGTGTGTAACAATCTATACACTAGAGTGGGAGAACAGGACATGAGGGAGAGGTTTGGGGAGGTTTCCTGTACATAGCTCTAGCAGATGGCTCTCACGGGTCTGATATGTACGATGACAGCTAATAACCCGTGATATAGAGCCTCATTCCAGCCCAGCAGGTCGGCTTCAGCGTTCATTTGGAGCTGGTGGCTCACTTACCCGATAAACACTGTGGAAGTTACCTTCAGTTCCCAGTCTGATGTGTAAATCGAAACCCTCACTCAAGATCAAAGTGACAGGAGCCACAATCGTCCGTTTCCACCACTAAACGGCGTACACACGGTCGCACACCCCACTAAGTCCCAATAGATCACCCTCAACCACGAGAGTATCCATCATTTTTGCAGCACAAGGCAAATTGAGCCAAAACACAGTGAAGGACAAGACATAATGGTTGGCGGTAGTATGGCCAAATGGTTCAAGATTTGAGAGGGTAAAAGACTGAAAAATCAACACTTAACAGGGTGCTATTGTCACTGGGCTCTCGAGTAAGACACTTAACCTCAAGTGCTTTTTTCACACTACTTGCGTCCCAAATGATGCATTATACACTTATTCACTATGTACGTATGCACTATGTACTCAACTGTGTAGTGTATGAATTATATAAGGTTATTTTGTCATTCATAATCTGAGTCTGATAGCCTCTCCCCTTCTACTACGTAACTAAAGCTGTGACACTTGCATGCATAAAATATCCAACATTCCACACTTTGTTTTTTTCGGTTTGTTAAGTACATCAATTGGGTATTTAAAGTGCACTTTTTCTTTTTAGAATTTTCAGTGTGAACTCACACTACTTATACTACAAAACGGCATAGAGTAATGCACAAGTACGCAAACTGGGATGCACCTAATTATTTTCAAGCACTAAATATACCGTTCAAAAGTTTTGGGTCCGTAAGTTTTTTGTAATGTTTTGGAAAAAAGTCCAAGTTTGGAATTATTTGCTAAAAACGTATTTGTAAAAGCAGGATTATTGAGAAATATTATTACAATTTAAAATAACTCTTTTGAATTTTCAGCCGCCATTACTTCAGAGTTCACTGTCACGTGATCCTTAAGAAATCATTCTAATATGCAGATTTGGTGCTCAAGAAATTGGTGCTCATTATTATCAATGTCGAAAACAGTTGTGCTCCCGTGCCATCTTTTCCAAGATTTTTTGATCAAAAGAAAGTAAAAAAAAACAGCATTTATTTGAAACAGAAATCTTTTGTAAGATTATAATTGTTATTACTGTTCAATTTAATGCATCCTTGCTGAATAAGCATTTATGTCTTTCAAAAAAAAAAAATTACTGACCCCAAACTTTTGAATGGTAGTGTATATTTACGCATATTAGGGTATTGTATTCTTAGCTTAGCAAACATGCTAACAATAAATGCACTCAAATTTGAGTAGAGTTGTAGTCTATGTAGAGAGTTACAAATCTCCCAATTATATTATAATTTTATATTATAAAAATAGCTGTTTTTTTGTGTGTTTTTTACTTAATCAAAATAACCCAACTGCAGTTTGATTGAGATTTAATTTGAATGCACAATGAAAAAACATGATTTTTAAAAATTGTTAAAAACGGAGTTATCTGTTTTTGCAAATGAACTCTCCATATGTACCATGGAGATACATGTACCATGTATCTCCATGGTCCTCCACTTACCAGAGAGAGGTGGTGGAGATGTAATGCACCATCTGAATGAAGGGGAGAGGATCCGACGTGGCTCCACAATTATTACAAACACACTGTAAGAGAGTGTAAACACAGTTAGAATACATGTTAAGCACCACGCAAAATGCACTAAAAAACAAACAGATAATATCCCTCACCAACCTGTTCGAAAAGTGTCATGGCAAACTTCTGATGTGGGATGCAGTGCTTGGCTGTGCAGATGTCCTCCTTGGTCTCATCCGAGATGTGGAAGTGGATCCGCATCAGGAGGTTCTCCTGAAGAAAACCAACACAAACAGTTTGGATCTTTTCTAGTAAATGTGAGTCGGTGTGTGTGTGAGCGCATTGGCTCTCTCGTTCCTTTGATCTGACTCGGATAAACAATTCTAGAACAAGATGTTTAGCTCCAGTGCAATACAGCACGCTGGCTATTTCTGCAGCATTTAAACAGTGAGGCATCTTTGAACGGGTGTTTGTGTATGTGTGTCAGAACGAGTGAGTTGTGAGGTCCGGCTCTTATATTCATTTTTCTCTGTCAGCACTCACTTCACGTTAATCTGATCAAGTGAGAACAACACATCTATTTTTCATAAGAGTCCTTTTGATTCCCTGGCTGAACAAATTTAAAATCAATCGATCACACTGTAAGATAAGACCATACATCAAATCTCTAGTTCCCTTCCTTTCATCTCGCTAACAGCCGCGGACCACGCCTGCAACACCCCTACAACTACCAATGCTGGAGAAACTACTTTAAAACCAAAGCTCCCCAAGCTACATGCTACTCCGTTTTAATCAAAACAGTTAAACTACAGTCAAGCTGCAAATTTGAAAAAGTAGCTGGGTACATTATAAAATGACTAAGGAACAGCAGCTTCATTAAATCTAAGGCAACAAAATTGTTTTATATATAACTATTAAATAATATAAATTACTTCTGAAATCAGAGCACAGTTTACCAGGTACAGAAATATTAAAGGTGACAGCATTAAATTTAAAGATTATGTATACTAGATATAACTAATAAAACTTGAAAACTAATTTATAGGGAAGTAGATTTAGACTGAAGTATACATCAGTTAATCCTAAAATTGAATATGAAACTTAATTCCAGACACAATGTATGTTGAGAGACTTAATTATTATGAGATATGAATGTGTACATTTTGGTGACTATGTAAAACATCTATCTATCTATCTATCTATCTATCTATCTATCTAGTACTGTATTATAGTATTAAATAATATTTTAAAGTAGCTATGTTTTTACATTTCATTTTTAACTGATTTTAATTTGAATTATTTTTAACTTTAACTGCTTTTATTTTCAGTTAGTTGCCAAGCCAAGTTTTTACATTTTTCATCCAATATTTTATTTTTATTTTATTTCATCTTTATTCCAATAAACGTTTTTAAATAGTTTTACGTAGCAATAACACTGCTACTGAAAAAATAAATGTATTAATTTTGTACTGTCATCTTGGATGACAAATGGCATTTATTGAAAAGAAATAAAGCTGGTAACACATTCAACAACAACAACAACAACAACAAAAAAGGTTTGTGAGGTTCGAAATATATATTTTTCCATAAAACAAAAGTATTTAGGGCACTTTTTCAATTTCACACGGCTAGAAAGCTTTGTGTGCAGTATTATTAAAAAAACCAGCAAAGCAGCATTGTTATACTACTCTTAGCAAAAATGTTTTCTAGAGGACTTGAAACAGTTAAGCTAGTCAAACAACTAAAAAAAATATATAGGTAAGTTAGTACCACAAGTACTAGTTATCTACTCCTCAACACTAATAACTCTGAGTTCACTGAGCTTGTAAATAGACTCTTCACACACTGCATTCAACCTAATTTTTCACTCTGAAAAATATCACATCTCACGCCCTCCGCTAGACACTTCTCATTGAGTATCACACAACAAATCATTAGTGTATGGAGCGTTTCATTTCCTGCTCAGATAATAACGCAGCTATTTATGCAGGGGTGCAGATGTGCAGAGGAGCGAGGCAGAAATGAAGAGTTGGCATTTTGCTAATGTACTGCCTGTCGTCTGATGCACGTGAGGAGAGGGGTCGCGTCTAAAAGCGGAGACGGATGGCGCGCCATGCCTGCGTCTGCTTCGCAAATGCGGTAGTCAAACAAATGGGAGAAATCATGGCAGCTCCATTCAACAGATCCTCAGCTAAAAATAATGAGCCCGCGACAGAAACAGACCTTTGTTACTGAACTGCAGACGAGGTGCTAATTGAACTAAATAACACTTTGATGATGCTGTCTTTTGTGACCTTATGAGTAAGCACAGCTGCATTCACAGATCTATGGCAGAAAAGCCCTGACATAGACAGTACTGGCTGCATATAAATGGGTATTTAAGATGGAGCCAATCACAGGGTCTCTCGGCGAGCTATCTTGATTGGACAGCTCAGCTGCTCACCCGTGAATGATCGTTCAATTGCTTATTTGCTTAAAAGCAATTATCTGTATTGATGCTCACGCGGTGTGTCCTTTAAGGACATAAATGTGAGATAAACACAATCTATGGTCCTTAATCAGGTCCAGGCCGAATAATCAGGTCTGGGGATTAGAGGAGTGGGTTTATGAGTATAGGAAGACCTATAGAAAGCTTCCACATCTTTAATGATCCTATCCGAGCTCATTTAAAGCAACAGCAGGGCCCATATACATACCTGCCAACTCCTGCTGCCATATGCCTGTAAAGCCCACGACGCCTACGGCCATAAATCTAAATATCCACTTACAAACAGCTCCAATGAGTGTGTGAGCGATCTACCAGTCTACATAGGCAACTACCTTATGTACGATGTGTTCTCAGATTCAGTATGAGCCATTTTTTAAACTGTAATTGGTCTAAATTGTGCATGTTGTTGTTATCCATCTAGCAGAACTTGAACATGAGAAAAAACCTTTTTGTTATTACTGGTAATAAAAACTAAATTAAATCATTTTTGAACTGTTAACTGAAATAAACAGTAACATAACTGGGGGGGGGAACTAAAACTGCACAACTACATAAACTAAAAAATAGCCAAAATTTAGTTTTAGTTATTGATACATGGTATATTATAAAACTGTGATAAAACTTGAAACTATTAATAACACTAGAATGTGCTGAAAAATTAAACATTTTTAAATAACTTTGGCTGCTTTAAAATAAAACTAAAAAATAAAATATTAAAACCAAAAACTAAGATTGATAAAATCAACAAAACTAAATTGAAAAGAAACATTAAAAATAAAACCGAAATAAAAACGTAATAAAAAAGCCGAAATACCAAAATGGATCCTCTGATGAGAATGACTTGAAATTTTTTGGGGCCACTCTATCCTTCTTGGATGGGGTAATCCAAGAATGCAATGTGACAAGCTCAGTAAAAATGTCCAATTAAGATATTTTATTCAGCACTTCAAAGTAGTTCGATCTAATTAAAATGGAGTATTTCATGCAGTATGTGTGTGCTATGTATCTTCCTTGCTTTTTGATTATCAAGTTGCTATTTTAGCCACATGCTAGTCCCACATTAATCTGGAATGACCTGCGAGTGGTAGTTAAGCCTCTCTTGCGTTTCATTTGATGAATGTGAATGTCTTTTATTGGACTTTTTTGTAAAAACATTTTTACTGAGCTTGTCAAAACACATTCTAGAATTGCCTCATCCAAGAAAGATACAGTGGCCTCAAAAAGTTTTTGGACAGAAAAGTCTTAAATAATGTATGTATTTTTTGTGCATCACCCAATAAAATATCAAACCAAGTGGCTTTTTTTAAAAAAAAGGAATACAGCTCTTCTCAAGCATTTCACGTATTAAAACAGATATAATTTTCCAAATTATGATGAAGTATCTTTGGCTTTACTGCTTGGGAAAATTGGCTATTAAAACCATTAAAATTCACCTGGTGGTTAAAAGTCACTGTACGATGGCTCAGAATTGTGAAGTTAGTTCTGAGAAGAAATCTAATGTCTTTTTTTTTTTTTTTTGCAAATGTGAATTGATTTGACATTTTTATGACTTTAAGCGTGCCACTGTATTTACACTGCTGACAAAACATCCTCCATGTTGGAATGCTCTAAACACAGTAAGAATTGACATAAGATCATACTACATAGTAGACAAAATCTGTCTCACAACAACAGAAGGAACTAAAACCATCCAATACTTTACAGTGAAATATGAATCAACCTCAGACGGTTTTATTTAAAGTCTCGTCACATTCTCAGAGAATCCTATCAGCCAGTCATTTTGAATCAAATATACTTATCAAAGATACGCCAACACGTCCTGCCAGAAACGTCACCGAGACGCATCTTTTTCAGTGCATGGAGTAATTTATGAATATTACAAAAAGTTGTCAAACTTCAGCTGTCTGCTTTCCTTCGGAGTTATTTTCCCTACGCTGCTCAGACTTCATGTTTCCATTTCTACCACTCTTCAAACCACACAAGGATGAGCACAAGCAGCAGTGCTTGAAATTCAACACCTAACATCTCTGGAATCTGCGATCAAGGTTGACAAAATCCAAGAGAAGAGCGGAAAAAGACAGAACTGGGAAAGGGGATGCGAGGAGAGACGAAAGTAGGGTTGAGGAGAGGTGAGAGGAGGAAATGCCTGAGAGAGAAAGAGGGATGAGAAAGCTGATCAGCAAAAACAGAAAGTAACTTATAAGGAGAAAGTGTGGAAGAAAGGGGTGAAATGGGGATAAAACAAAAGTCTTACGAAACACTCGGCCGCATCGTCCATGATGCCCAGCTGGAAGCGCTGCTCGTCTTGGAAGGTTTTGGCCAGAGCGCTGCGCAGAGCGTCCGATGGGAGCACCTTCTCACTGCTGAACTGGAACTGGGCAAAGATGCTCTGAAACCAAAAACAGCACCCCAAAGTAAGAATGAGAAACTGATGCAACTAAGACACGCCACAGCACACGACAGCTTTCGTCAGCCTGCCTGCTCACTGTGGAGAGAATACACACGTCGAGAGAGGAGGGCTGACATACTGTACTGTAAAAACATTACACAGCAATACAACCAATCACAGACTCCGTTAGGAGAAATCAATAAACAAACACACAGGCTGTGTTTTGAAACCTAGCGACTTGCCTACTTGGTCCTTAAAAAGCATTTTTTGATATGATGGCCAAAAATGCAATCTAGCTATGCAGACCAGAAGCAAACATGTCAACACGTCTGTTATAACCCTTATGAAAACTAACCATGGTTTTACTACAAATAAAACCAAAAAAAAAACAAAAAAAAAAACATGGTTACTATAGTTAAACTATGGTAATCACAAATTAGCCACGGTATTGCTACACTAACCATAGTGTAGTTATAGCGTAGTAAAACTGTGGTTATACAAATGGTAATCAATATGCAAAAAACATGTTTTCAACACTTTTACTACAATAAAACCATGGTTAATTTTCATAAGATAACATTCCACCAATGCTGTCTAAATAGGCGTCTCGTAACAAACATTTCAATGTACCCAAAAATGGGCACCCAAAAAGGCAAGAGAGGGCAAAAATACAAACATGTCAAATTCAAAATTATTTAAGGAAAGAAAAAAAAAACAAAACGTAGTTTAGGCCAAGCCCAGCTCCAGAATCTAATCACTGAGGGTGCTCTAACCTTAAAGGGGTCCTAGAATGAGTTTTCAAGTTTTCCTTTCTCTTTGGACTGTTACAAGCTCTTGGTGCATAAAGAAGACCTGTAAAGTTGCAAAGACTAAAGTCTCAAATCCAAAGAGATATTCTTTATTAAAGTTAGAAGTCTGCCACACCCCCCTAAAACGGCTCGTTCAAACACACCCCCAGTTATCTACGTCAGCATTTTGGGAGATTTGCCTAACACCGCCCAAAGGAATATGCAAAGAAAGAGGGCGTTCCTTTCTCGCTGTATGTTGTCTTGTGCGCCGGCGCCATGTCATGGGGACGCTGTGTGTTTGGGTGCGAAAGAAAAAGCTCTCTGTTTGGCCTACCAAAAGAACAAATAAGAAGAGATCTGTGGCTGCGTTTTATTTTCAACACTGTCCCAGAGCAGTACAACCCAAATATTCGAGTTTGTGCTGCGCACTTCAGCGAGGATTGTTTTATGAACCTTATAACGTCGTATATACAGTATATTGAAGTGATTACATATAACATTAGTCTACACCGGACGCGAGCGGCGCGACGCGACGCCACAAATGTCCGACAGAAAACTGCTGCTGCATTATATTTATGACGTGTTGACACAAATTTCAAATGATTTTCAATGGTCGCTTTGTCGCGTCTAGTGTTCACAGACTTTAGCTGTTGCGTTGCGACGAATGTCGCGTCAGGTGTAGACACGGTGTAATAGTTATTTGTAAAGTAAAACCTTACCAATCTGCTACGTTCTGATCAAGTCGCGCTGGCCGAGTTGACTGATCAGCTTGGTCTTCTGCATTTTCTGGATCAGATTCGGGCTCGAATTGATAAGGTAGTACAGTCGACATTATCACCTGTTAATTGCTCAGGAGGCTGATATTCCACATACGGTAAGGGGCGTAACATTTCTGACACACGCTTAGAGTAATCGGCCAATCACAACGCACGATCAGAGCACACCTCGATGATTTTCATCGGTGAATTGTGTCAAAATCGACCCGTTTCAGAAAGGCGGGCTTAGAGGAGATAAAATAATGTAAATTATGTGAAAAATAGAGCGTTTTTTTTTTTTTTATTTAAACCAGGTAAACACATTGCATTAAACCAAATAAACATAAAAATGATCTTTTCTCTACCCATTCTATGACCCCTTTAATATGTACAGTATATAAAGGTTTTAGTGCCATCCATTGCTATGGTGCAGCGCTCCATGCATAATCACCAAAAAGTTGTCATTCATCTTCGCGATCTCACAAAGTTACCTTATAATCAATGAAGTTCTCTATGCTGCACAAGGAATTTCTTATTTACACTGCGTCTACTCTTTGTTATAATGAGATGATTCATGTTGAACACAACACCTAAACAAAAACTCTGGAGATTTGAGTGGTGAGTGGATTCTAACTTTAATGCCTCTGATTGGCTGTTGCGTTCAAGAAATCAACAGACATGTCTGTGATTGGGTACACTGCTCAATGCTGCAAAAACACATTGAAATAGAAACCGATCTCCAGAGCGCAAACCATAAAGCACTGGATGGTTTGCCAAATCTGCAAAGAAATGCCATTATTAGAGCTTTAACTGAGGGCGCTATTGATTTTGTTAGCACCCTCTAGCACCCCTGTAGAGCCGGGCCTGATTTAGGCAGCAATGTTTAGACAGCCATACACAAGTATGCAAAAAAAAAAAAAAAACTAAGTAGGACGGTTTTTGTTGTTGTTGTTTAACAGCTAGTGTTTAAACAGATTTGAATGTCCAATAAAGTCAAGAAAATGCTCCAGTGTGCCCATTAATTCTTTTTAAATGGGCATCTCAGTAGGTCTAATGTGTCTAAGTAGGCACCTAACAAAATTTTTAAGCAGCTAATATTGGAACATGTCCAAATGCCCAAAAATCATTAGATTTTTAAACAACTAATGTATGCCTGTCTAATAACGTCCAAAATACTATCATTATCACGCGAAAAATTTGTGGTTGGTAAGACGCCTCACTACAACACAGCCATACAATCAAACTTCCTCACGAGTCACGATATAACATTTTGTGGAGTCTCACTCTACTCATTCGATTGAACAAGCTCGTTCCTGTAGCAGTGGTTTGGAAACATCTGACTAAGATACTGAGCTCATTAACAGTGAACATTCAAACAAACGCAGAGTCCTAAAAGCCTGCGGTGGAATCTATTCTCCTGTCCATCAGCATTGGCATTGTTATTGAACCCAATGAACAATGACTGCAACACAATGCTCTCTCACCAGAGGACATCCTGATAAGCTGAACAAATGGACTCGGGCGAAACTCATAGTGCAAAGGCAAATATTTACTGCGGCTGCAAACACACACACACACACACACACACACATATACTGCAGTTTTAAAACCCTCATATATGCAGTGGGCACACTGCCCAAGGCAGCCCCCCTATACTGTATATGGAGGTGGAATGGGGGTTTTCCCCTGAGCGGGACGGGCCGGTGGCTTTAGAACAGGTAATGCAGTGTGCTGACTGCACTGCGCCAAGGACAGAAAGAAAGAGGATGGAGGGAGGGTGGAAGAAAATGAGAGAAAGTGTGGGAGGGACAGACGTAGAGGGTTATGTACCCCACTGAGGAAACTCGATGAGAGGAAAATTCAGCCACTGCATCATTTCCCCATGCAGCTCTAATCACACACTGTTCAGCTCAGCTAAGAGCCTGGAGTGATTTTCGCCTATGGACATATTTTAATGTCCTCTTCCTTCCCCATTTCTCTCTCTCTGAGCTGATGAAACACTCAGGACAGATAAGGGCCAAATGGAAGTCTGGTGTGTGTACGCAGCAAATATATCACTCGGGCAATCAGTGCTCAACCGAACTGCAGCTCTGTTCTGCTCTGCTCAGCGTGAGCGGGGCGGCAGCACACGCCCTCACACGCTCACAACAAACTCTGCGCTCGGATCTGATATAGCATAATATATTTATCTAAAGAAAACTGTTCTTAAAGTTTGAGACACTAGTTTCCAAGCACTTTCTTGTTCTTAGACAGGTAAAGTCTGTCTGACTGACAAACTCAACCCATCACTCACTTTGTTTTATCCGAAGTATCAGTGCTGGTCTGTGTTGAAAACATTGAAGAAACCATTGGAAATGCACATAGACTTTGTAATCAGAATTTCTGTCCATCCAAAAGTAATAACGCCACTGAAAAAGTGCTTAAACCAGCCTAAACTGGTTTGCTGGTCTTAGCACATTTAAGCTGGTTTTAAAGGCTCAGGTAATGCTCTACATGATCCCAGCCAAGGAATAAGGTCTTGTCTAGCAAAACATCATTTTCTAAAAAAAAAAAAAAAAAAAAAAAAAGATTTATATACTTTTTAATCACAAATGCTCGTCTTGCACTAGCTCTGCGATGTGAGAAATGACCGATCGTTTCGCTAGATAAGGCCCTTATTCCTCGGATGAGATCGCGTAGAGCCCTTTGAGGCTGTCTTGAAAATGCAATTTGGACCTTCAACCTGTTGGTCCCTGTTGAAGTCCACTATACGCAAACCTTCATTTCTTTTCGACTGAAGAAAGAAAGACATCTTGAATGACATGGGGGTGAGTAAATGATCATGAAATTTTAATTCTGAAGTGAACTAATCCTTTAAGGCCAAAATCGACTGTTGGACCGTCGTTTAGAGTATTTCAGTCTCGTTTTTGTGGTGTGTTCCACACTGCTGGACCACCAACAGTGGCTTTTTTCGGCAGATTGAGCATGCTGGCAGTGAAGCCCATTGGTGCAAGAGATCATTCTGATTGGCTATTCTCAGCAAACCAGTGCACAAGAAGACAAATGGAAGTGATAAAATCCTGTTTTTAGCAAATTCTGCTTTATTTACGGTCTGTACATCCACAGTTCTAGCTCTTCCAGTTTCCCATTTTGAATGAAGCCAAACTACTACCTGCTGGTATGGAGAGTTATTTCCTCTCACTCAGGTGCAAGACATTCAGACTAGTTGGCCGTTGGCTATAGTCTTTGTGGTGCATTTAAGCACAACTTTTCGGCCAAGACACAGGCGATGTGAGGCGAAACCAATATCGGCTTTTGTTGTCACTAATTCTTTTATGATGGTTTGGTTTGTCTGGGCCATTATTGTCTTGGCCAAGCTGGTCTTCAGCTTGTATAGCTAGCTAAAGAGTGCCCAAAACCAATCTAAAATCAGACAACAGACAAACCTAACCAAGAGTGGAGACAAGTAAACCAGATTAGGCAGTTTTCTCAGCAGGGACGTATTGATTATTTTACAAAAAAAAATTAAAAAACAAAGTGTCTCATGCTCTAGTTAACCTGATACTTGCCTCAAACAAAACTCTTGAGTTTCTTTGAAAGACATGATGCAACTGAACTGAAAAATCTTCCCAAATCCAGTGATTAGTTCACTCCCTTCCCAGCTTAACAAGCAAAATTACCCCAGTCAACCAGCTTCACTACAAAGCCCGTTGGCGTGTCCGAAACCACGTCTGAGCGGGTACAACATCTGAATTTTGAACTTACTTGGAAACCATTAAAAATAGTTAGTATGTACTATATCCGCCATGTTGATATGGTCATACTCCTTTAGTGTACTGTTTTTTTTTTGCATATTATATAGTATAGAAGTATTTGATTTGGGACGCAACACATGTTAACCAAGCTAACCAAAACTGACACATATAAACCACTCTGACCTTCCCAATCAGGACATTCATATAAACTTCCCCAGGTTCAGCCACAAACCGCCTTGAGCCTTCATATTATATTACAGAGCATGTAGAACTGGGAATCCCATTGAGGGTTGAGTGGTCCATGTGTGTAATAGCAGTGTGGCAGTGATGTAAAGTGTGAGATGTAAAGTCCTTCTCAGCTCAAACTAGGACATGGAACCCAACCGGCCTGGGTATACTCAAAACATGCAAGTCCAGTCATATGCATACATACACATACACACAAACCACCAGAGATTGTGTTGTCAGCTGCGAGCCCTGAGGCGTAGCCTGTGAAATGAGACATTAACCTCCACTCAAAGACACAAGACACAGTCCTCAGCAGTGACACATATCATCTGCACTGCTCAAAACTCACAAGGGCAATGAGTACACACATGCACACACACCCTCACAGGAGCAGCAATCTTGTGACGCACGTAAATATATTAATATTAAACACTCCCCAGGCTCAGTTTTCAAATTGCAGAGGGATTGAATCTCATGCTGATTATGAGTTTGTAATTGGGTTTAACTCAATCGCTGGCTCTCACTACATAAAACGGCACAAACATAGAGGTGTCACTGGAGCTTCTATAATAGGAAACATCATCGTAATAGAGGTGGCGGCTTGTGTGAGTGACTGTGACTTTGCATTTATTTTGTTTGTGTGAATGCGTGTGTGTTTGTTGCCTCCAGCGTTGCAGTTCCTCAGCAGGGCTGATGGTCGGTAGAGGTCACCAACCTCAAGGCACTATCACACCCCGTGAAGTGGCAGTAATGTGGGCCCTTGCCACCCAATGTCACACTATGGCCTCTGTGACATGCAGCATCTCTGTTGACAAACATTGTAGGCTTAGAAATATGGTCAGTCTATTCAAATTATTTAGCTAGCACAGGAACACTGCATTCAACTATATTAACCACAGTGAGTTTGTCTGTCGATTCGCATTCTCTATTTAGGCCCCTAAATGTGCACTAAATGAGTTTTAAACTCATAATACGGCCATCACTTTGTTTTTAAATAATTAATAATAATTCATTGATTAAACAATATTGTCTTCATTTATAACTGTTACTGGGTTATGCACAAATCATTTCACATAATCTTTTACTGTTAATTAATAAATAAATACATTATAGAATTCATTTTAGAAAATGGTTAGAAAGTGTTAACTGCATTATAAGCAACAATGTTACGATTTAAAATATGTACAAAAATCATTTGAAGAGTAAATCCTATAGCAACTGAGTTTATGTTATTCAGCAAGGACACATTAAATGTATTAAATGTGAGAGAAAAGACATTTTTAATGTTACAAAAGATTTCTATTTCAAATAAATTCTGTTCTTTTGACCTTCCTATTCATTAAAGAATGCATCAGTTTTCAAAGAAACATTAAGCAGCACAACTATTTTCAACATTACTAATAATAAGAAATGTTTTTTGAGCATCAAATCAGCATATTAGAATGATTTCTGAAGGATCATGTGTCATAGCTTTGCCATCACAGGAAAAAGTGATATTTTAAAATATATTCAAATAGAAACAGAAAAAAGTATATTTACATTAAATAAATAGAGAGACTTCTTTCAAAAACATAAAAAACTAACCAACCCCAAACCTTTGAACAGTAGTACATCAAAATGTCACTCAGAAAAAGATAAAATACCAATAATTAAAACAACTGAAGTAGTTGTTAGGTTGAAAATGCAATGAAATCAAAGAGGGCAATCAGTAAATAATATTGGCCAAGTGTTACTTGTGCATACTTCTGCAAACAATCAATTTTCATCTTCGTACCCCTCAGCTAATTTGCATCTCAGTAAATGAACATGATATTCCCCACAGTGAGAACGCTTTCAAATAAACACATTTGAAGAATTCAGTGGTTTCCAGAAAGGAACGGTGTGGCGAGGGCATATTTCAGCACTCATTAGTAGCGTTAGATCATTAAATTTCAATAACATGGCTGGCAAGCAGGCGGCTGGCGGGCGGCACGCGTGAGGAACTCTCAGAACTGATGGGCCGAAACTAACGTTTCTCCATTAGAAATGAGAAAGGTGACGTAACGCATGCCAGTCAAGGCTATAGCAGGGGACAGCCAGAGCCACATGAGATCACATGCCACCGGTCTGCAGATGGTTTGGCAGGAAATAGCTCAGGGCAAGACCTGAGGGACAGGAATCTGCCTCAGAGTCAAGCATTGAGCTTTACCACAGAGCAAAGCTTCATCACAGGGCCTGAAAAGAAGCATGCCATCATGATTGTAAGAGGAAAGACCAATGCCGTGCTGAACAACTCAACAACATTTGTCATTTCAGGTACTGCGAGACAAATTATTTTGAGAAGCATACTCATTCCTTTTTCCTTTCGAAACATAATGGAGGCTTAAAGCTTGTTTGTTTGCACGCGATTAAAATTAAAGATCTCTTTCCATGTCTGTTTTGTTCTGAATACAGCACCTGGATGATATCATTTGCTTTTAGTCCCAAATGGTTTAACAGTGAATAGGAATGGAGCTAAATTTAACACAACAGGTTTAATACGGTGAGAAAACAAGAGCGAGAGAGAAACGGCGAGAGTGTGAGTGACGAAAAAATGGAAGAGCAGGAGAAGGACAGGAAGAAGAGTTCCTGGTGAACGCTCATAAATCCTGGCAAATATGTGAAAGCATTCTCATGATACGGCTCTGTGTCACCAGCAGTGTGCTTTCTGATGCCTCAGCACTTCATACACACTTCATTTAGAGAGAGAGAGAGAGAAAGAGAGAGAGAGAGAGCGCACATTTCAATCACTGTGATAGATTTCACACAAGCTCATTTGTGTTTCACATCAACAAAGTAACCCAGAGAAAACTGGACAAGAACACACAGCAATGAGATTCTATCTATCCATCCATTTATCCATGCATCTATCCACCTATCAAGCCATCTGTCTATCTGTCTATCTGTCTATCTATCTATCTATCTATCTATCTATCTATCTATCCATCCATCCATCCATCCATCCCATAATTAAACAGGTCACTGAGATACTTCTCATTGGTCATCTTTAAAACTGCATAACAAACTCCTATCTCTCTTTTATCGTCTACCTACCTACATACCTATTTATCCATCCATCCATCCATAAACCAAACCCAAATACATAAACATTAAAGACTCAGAACCATACAGTTCCTCTCTCCTCATAGAGGCAGCAGTATGAATTAATCTCAATTTGACTCAATTCCACAGAGCCAACGGGCCACCAATGCAGAATCTCACGACTAAAGATGACCAACTCCAAGGAAACCAACACCAAGAGGCACAGTCTGCCTTTATGGCGTCACATGGGCGTGAAAATGGGCCATCGGAGCACAGAGTAGCCAAGGTAACAGGTAGCTGTGGAAACAGTGGAAGGTGCAGGACCTATGCATTAGCAGAAGAACCAAGCATTCAGTTCAGGGAGAGCAAGACGCCTGGACATAAAATAAAGAGGTAAATCACCCAACACCAGAACAAGATTAGACCAGACACAAAGTAAAGAAAGAAAAAGACCTCTCAATCTATCTATCAGGCTATTTGTACCTCTCCTTTTATCTCAGGTGCACACACAGCCAACAAGAAGCGTTGGTATTTTTGGAAACAAATGGCCAAGTACAAATCTGACAGCAAAGATTTCTTTTAACACAAAACAAGGATCCTCTTAAAGAAATATGTCAGTTCTGTGACTTCTTACTGGTATGTGACACCTTTAAATAGCACAGCTACTTTTAGCCTGAGGGCGACTAGAGAACAGGATATTGTTTGAGTGAGAGGCCTTTGCTTGTTATTTAAAAAGAGACCCGAGTTGCTTTTCCTAGCATATATCTCCCTCTCCTCCTCCTCCTCCTCCCATCTCTATCAGCCTCCAGGCAGGAAATTAAAAAGACTTCCTCGAAAAAGAGTGACAGAGAGCTCTTGATGTTGAGAATCTCATTTTCATTCTGTTCCTGTGCTACAGTAAGGTCAGCGAGGAAGTCAATTAGTCCAAGCAGCCTCTACCCTCACCTTGCTGGATCATTAGAAGAGCAGCCTGGGCACACTAGGAGATTCCTGTAGCCTCAAGTTACTTTTCGGAGAAGGTAGCATCTCTTGAACTGGCATGCACAACTGGGCCTTTTTTAGAAAGCACCTGGTAACACTCACCTTCAGAGCGCAGAAGATGCACGAGTCCTCCATGCACTTGTGGGTGTTCAGTTGCCGGAAGCTTCGACGGAAGATGTCGAGATGCCAAAGAACCTGTGGTCAAGAGAACAGAAGGGTTAAGTCAACTGGTGATCGTAGGTGAAATTCAGTGCCCATTAAGAGAAACGTCTCATAAACTTCCCAAGAGAAACCACTGCCATTACTGTTGAAAATACCAGCATGTTGTGTTTTGGATGATGTTACCCATCTTGAGATACAAACTTTTTAACTAGCTTTACCAGGAAGACGTCATTGGCTTTCTAGCTTCACCAGAAAGACCATGGTGGTCGACCACTATTTTTTGGTGGTAAACCTCATGGTGGTCCACCTGCTAGACCATCACCAAAGCAGAAAGGACAAATGCTACCCAGCAGAACTAGCAAAAAACAATATATTACAAAACTGCAAGTGCAATACTGAAGAGTTATGCAACGGCATCAAAAAATGACCGTTTTCAAACAGATTTTACACGTTTCCATTGTTCAGAACTAACAAGGTCCCATTCCATCCCAAACTCCATTAGTATGGCTTTTCAGGACACCCATGCAAACCAAACAACACTGAACGCACCACATAGACAAAGTCTCCAATTTTTGGGGAAATTATTTTCTTAGTTGACTCTGCACAGGAAGCTGGGATAGCATTAAGTAATTTAACATCGAAAAGATGACACACTTCGGCTCTCACTCACCCTCGGGGCAGGTTTTCACATTACACAAAACAGCCCAGAGGCTTCCTGGCCCCGTCCCGCAGAGCTCGGCCAATATCTGCACAATCTTCCAATCCTCTCAATAAATACGAGCCAGTCCTGGCTGCCGCTCTCACTCTGATCATCTGCCAGCTGTCCACTCCACTTAATCCTCTCAGCAGACCAGGAATCCAGCACTTCCAGTGGCCGTCCCGGCTCCGGTGGAGTTTCAGACCGCCGGCTCCCGGTAGAACGAGAGGTAACGGGGAAGACGGAGAGGAGGAAGGATGGAGCGGAAGACAGCAAGAAACAGAGATGTCAGGACACAAACTGTCTGGAAGAGAGAGGTGCGATCGCACATGAGGAAGAGAGATGGAGCGAAGGAAGGGGAGGGGGGAAGATAGAGCGAGAGAGAGAGAGAGAGAGATATGGAGAGGTGCGTAAGAATAAGAGCGCGTGTGGAGCGCAGAGGGGGAGATTGCTGCAGAGATATGAAGCTATGAATTACCGAGACCGAACATGCGGTACACGCTGCGGATCAGAGTTGTTTGGAGTTCACTTGCCCCGGGCACGACTCGCACTCATCATATAGAGCGAGATGTAGAGAAACTGCAGAACTAAAGTGGAACAAACAGCGAGGCTGCACCTTTACCCGCAAGCAACCATCTGGACCCGAACATACAGACACATCTCACCGATGATCAAAGCTTTATCCGTTCCTAATGCTTCCACCATTGCCAACTGGGCCCGAAAACAAACCCATAACATCACCATCATCCAAAACCGGGCTTATACACACACGCAGACCACACACATAACAGATCAGCATTGTTCTTCAGTAATGCAACAAAAAAGACAACAATGCAGAAAAGCTGCAAAATCTCACTGTGTGGAAATCAGTTCTATCTGCTAACTATGCAGGAATGCCATACTCAGCTTGGGAAGCTGTGCTTTGTGACTTTCCGTAGGGTTTGTGATCGTATATCAGTCTCTCCATACCTTGCTGCAACTAATACACTTTCACTGTATATAAATCCTCAAGCATCTTTGGTCACTGTCAAAGCACATATAGTCCTAGTTGGAGTATCAGACATCAAATTTAATAGGAATTGTCTAATATCCTAGTAGGCGACGCTAAATAACTTACTTTTCTCAGTAGGAAATAATGCAGGACATGTGTTGATGTTTTTTGGCTGGTTCATTTCATTTTTAACTTGTTTGAATGATTCTAAAATTATGGTAGATAATAGATGTTTTAAGAATAAATCTAAATAAGTGGGGATGCGCCAAAACACAACCCAACCCAACTCAACTCAACCCAACACAACACAACACAACACAACACAACACAACACAACAAAACTAGGGCTCTAACAAGATAAATAAAAATAATAAATAAAATGAAACAGACATATTAGGATATGCCACATTGTCTTTAAAGGGGTGGTTGATTGCGATTTCAATTTTTTAATGTTAGTTAGTGTGTAATGTTGCTGTTTGAGCATAAACAATATCTGCAAAGTTACGAAGCTGAAAGTTCATTGCAAACGGAGATATCGTCTTTTAAAATTCTGGCAGTTTAATGCCTACAAAAACGACAGGTAAGGGACTACAACGAGTTACTTCCCGGGTCAGAT